>KV725142.1:0-48356 GCA_000500205.2 Phytophthora lateralis
GTTAGTCGACAGCGAGGGATTGCAGAACGGCAGTTTCTGGCTGTCTTCCCCGACGCATGCGCGAGGGATGTCGGCGCTTGTAGTTGTTGAAATAGAACTTGCAGCAGCAAGTAGTAGCCACCGTACTAGCATCGGAGGGTAGCTTTGTCTTGTAGTATTTGAAGTTGGCTGGACGGGAGGAAGATCAAATTGAAAATGAGCTTCGAGTTAGCTAGACATTCATTGCGATGATTCTGGGTGTGATAATTGATAGTAGAGAACGGGCTGTGCTGTCCGTAGGATGCTATCTAAGGAGGAACCTCGTGATTCGAACAACGGCAAGACGCTCACAGTTTGTAGCAGCAATTCGGCGCATCCCGAAGTACGAAACGCCGAATTTCAGGTTCTCGGTTATCCCTTTGGAAAAAACCAGCCAAGCAGTTTGGCTATTAATAGTTCAGGGTTTTCGTGCCATTCTGGAGCTCGACAGTCAAGCTCTCAATGGTTCAGCTCGAGGAGTCGAGCAACGTATTCGCGACTCTCAGAAACCTCAAGAAACTAGTCGGGTGTTTATCGGTTCACGAGAATTCGGAGGAATATTTGTTCAGTTTATCTTCGTGCCGACATGGCAGGTGGACACGCACTTCCCCAAATATATTCTGAACGTGCGTTTTGGACACACACTGAGCCTAAGTTCTACTAAATATTCAGTTGATGAACGGAGCTCCGCTCCGCTTAACGTGCGCGTACAGCAAAACCTTTGCTTCATGCGAGGTCTACTGAATTCAGGTGACGTGATGTGTTCGATGCAATCCTACGATCAAGTGCTGGTGGGTTTCGTCGACGATTTACTGCTGAAACCCTGGGTTTCCTCGGGACAGGTTTGCAGTTTTAATAAATCGACTGCGGGGATACAACATTAATGAACCCTTTCGCAGCAACAAGACTGCTTGCTGCAAAGCGACATCAACAACGCCTAATGTTGTTGATCTAGTGTAGTAGTGGTGGTGGTGGTAGTGGGTCTTAACTGTAAGCCTCCACACTATCGCAGGGCATCGCATGGCATGCGACGCCGAGCTGGCAAATAGGAGTTAGGAAGCCACCGCTGGGCCGACACGCCGGTGGTAGGACACTTTAGAACTTACTGTTCAAGACTCGCAATAGACTTTGGGTTGGTTACCAGGAAGCGCTACCTTCCCTCGCAGTGTGTTTCGCTCGAAGACCCACAACATCTAGCCACACAATCCCTTGATGCGACGCGCAACGAATGAGACAAGCTGTATGCGCAGTGGCACCAGCTACGTGATCAGCTCAACGTGCTCCGAGGGGGCCAAATAGAACAGTGAACAGGAGTGGGTTCACGTTTTTGAATGTTATGCAGATGTGTTGTTCAAGCTGCATCCATGAGCAAATACACACTCGATCGTAGTGACTAAAATTAGTGCTACACAAGACCTTGTCATTTGCAGTTTGATCTTGGAACGTCGCGTTTGCGGCGACATTCAGCCTTCAGCTCGTTTACCACGGCAGCTCGAAGGCGCCGAGCTGCGTGTCGGCGTTGTAGAACTTCCCGGTGTCCTTCATCGTCAGGTCGGCCACGATTTTGGCCATCGACGCGGCCGACACAGACGCCTCCAGCCAGCCCTGGTGGTTGTTCATGTCGGTGGCCACGTAGCCAGGATTCAGCGTAACGAACACGATGTTGCTGTCTCGAAGTCCGACGGACAGCGAGCGGGTGACCATGTTGAGTGCAGCCTTGGAGGGGGCGTAGCCGTATGCACGACTGAAGAAGCCATGGTGCTCCTCAACGTTGCTGCCAAGACTGCCCAAGAATGACGAGACTTGAGCAACGGTGGCAGAGCCGTGCTTCTTGACTGCAAGCTCCAAGTTGGGTAGCAGAGCTCGCGTCACGAGGAACGGGCCGACAGCGTTTACCTCGAACTGGCGCATGAACGTGTCCTTAGTGGCCGACTTGAGGTCGTCTTCAATGTAGATGCCGGCGTTGTTGATGAGCAGGTCGATGGGTACGCCCTCGAGCTCACGGGCTGCAGCGAGCACCGAAGCTTCGTCGCTCGAGTCCAGCGTGACGGTCTTGAAGGGCGAAAGTGCCTCAAGCTGTTCCAAAGAAAAAGTTAGCAACAATGGCATTCTACGCCGCGTGGGTGCGTACGGCGTCGGTGTTGCTGTTCGCGCGGATCGTGCCGATGACGTTCCATCCGCTCTTGGTGTAGTGCTCGGCCAGAGAGAGGCCGATGCTGCGCGTGCTGCCCGTGATGAGAACCGTCTTCTTAGTGGTCGCCATGGTTCGAGGTGGAGGTTGTTGCTTGGCTTGCGGGCTTCGAGGCTTGTTTGAAAGTGACTGAGCTTCTCCGTAGCAGCAACGAGCCGTGCGGCTGGAACGACAAGTTGGCGTGACCAACGCCTCCAGTGATCTATCCTCGTAATCAGGAACTAAACAAGTTTACTGACCGATTGACGTGGTCTAGCAATCTTGGACGACATCCAATGTGACAATCGCAGGCCGATGCAACCAACTAGGGAGGAATGCATGACGTGGAATGCAGGCGACCGTTTGCGGATACAACGTTGAAACGGGAGCCTAATCATTGAGACTGCCCTTCTTTCATCGGTATGAACAACGCTAGCGAAGTAGAGCGCGAACAGCATCCCTCCGTAATGCTTCCGGTCCCAAGATATCTATCGCTCCTAGGCATGTCAACGCAGCAGTTTGTAGTGCATGCAGCGGCGATCGGATACCGTTAGTGAAATGTTCCGGTACGACGGCCAGCAGAGGCTCTGCTGCATTGATATACCAACTGAGATGCGGAGGAGCCGTTGCTCGGTTTTGGATCTCTCATCAAGTAGTATTTATCCTCAGGAGTGGTTCGTGTAGCTTGCGGGTAGTTAGTTGTCAAGGCATTTCACAGAGTCGAGCAAAAATCGCGCAGGCTGTTGGTTTAGCTAGTTGCTGGGTGAACATTATTTTAACATAATGCATTTTCGTAGAGAACTCACAGTTTGGCATCACGAACAACTTCAGGAACTCCACAAAGAAAACCACAGCACAAGTCAAACGGTGTCTAGCTTGCTCGTCTGCAGCTGGACCAAGGGTCAGTGGAGCGAACGTGCTCATCTGAAGACAATTCGACAGTGGAGGCACTTGGCACTTGAACAGTCAAACCTTGCAAACGAAGTCAACCAGTATAAGTCACAGACATGATATTCGATCGATCATGTTCCTGATGCCCCACTTGACCAAATTTGAACCACGAACAGCCCAGCAGGCAATGCACTAAGCTTCACTGTAAACGCCTCACTTGTAGCAAATCCCGTCCGATTTTGTAAATTTCTCCCATTCTGATTCCCAAAGGTCGGAGTCAAAGGTCTCATCTGGACGATGCAACTCCTCCTGCCGCTGCTGGCCGTGCTAGCTAGCGCCGTCCATGTCGACGCCTCCATCCCGCGCGCATGCTCTGATGCTGAGCACCAGAACTTCCCTTTCTGCAACCCATCGCTGTCGATTTCCGAGCGCGTCGAGGACCTTCTGCGCCGCCTGCCGCTGGAGGAGAAAGTGACGCTGCTCACAGCACGCGCGAGCCCCAGAGGCAACGTGAGTAGCATCGGGCTGCCCGAGTACAATTGGGGCGCCAACTGCGTCCACGGGGTGCAGTCAACATGCGGCACCAATTGCGCCACGTCGTTCCCGAACCCCGTGAATCTGGGGGCCATCTTCGACCCCCAAGCGGTGTTCGACATGGCCCAAGTCATTGGATGGGAGCTGCGGGCTCTGTGGCTCGAAGGGGCTAGGGAGAACTACGCAACGGGCCCCCACCTGGGGCTCGACTGCTGGTCTCCGAACATTAATATTAACAGAGACCCGAGATGGGGACGCAACATGGAGACTCCGTCGGAAGATCCTTTGGTGAACAGCAAGTACGGTGTGGCCTACACGAGAGGTCTGCAGGAGGGCAAGGACAAGCGTTTCCTGCAGGCGGTCGTGACGCTCAAACACTACGCCGCGTACTCGTACGAACACTATGACGGAATTGACCGAATGGCGTTCAACGCGGTCGTGTCAAGATATGATTTCGCAGACACGTATTTGCCGGCGTTTCGAGCGGCGGTGGTGGACGGCAAGGCGAAGGGGGTCATGTGCTCGTACAACAGTGTGAACGGCATGCCCATGTGTGCTAATGAACAGCTCAACACCAAGTTGCTGCGTAAAGCGCTGGGCTTCGATGGATACATCACGAGCGACTCGGGTGCGATTGAGGGGATTTATCAGCATAGACACTACACCAAGTCGCTTTGTGAAGCGGGACGGCTGGCGATTTTGTCCGGCACGGATGTCAACAGTGGAAGTGTGTACAAGAAGTGTCTGGCGGAACTCGTGACTAGCGGCCAGCTTCCGGTGAAAGCGGTTGATGATGCGATGCGAAGGACGCTCAAGCTGCGATTCGAGCTGGGGCTGTTTGACCCCATCGCTGACCAGCCGTACTGGCATGTTGCTCCCAGCGAGGTGAACACGGCTGCATCCAAACAGTTGAGCCTCGATCTCACCCGTAAGTCGATCGTGCTGTTGCAGAATCATGGGAACATCCTGCCGCTATGCAAGGGCAAGAAGCTAGCGGTGATTGGGCCGCATGCGAAGGCCAAACGCGCTCTTTTGGGCAATTACCTAGGCCAAATGTGCCACGGAGACTACCTGGAGGTCGGCTGCGTGCAGACTCCACTTGAGGCGATTATGACTGCGAATGGTCCCTCGAACACGCTGTATGCACTGGGCTCAGGAATCAATGACACATCTACCGTTGGCTTTGACGAAGCTGAAGCAACTGCACGTGCAGCGGACGCCGTCGTTCTGTTTCTGGGCATCGATACGTCTATTGAGCGTGAGGCATGGGATCGGGAGAACATCGACATGCCCAAAATCCAGATGCAGTTGTTGAAGCGAGTTCGCCATGTGGGGAAGCCGACGGTTGTCGTTCTCTTCAACGGCGGCGTAGTGGGCGCTGAGGACCTCGTTTTGCACACGGATGGCGTTGTAGAAGCCTTCTACCCCGGTTTCTTCGGTGCCCAAGCGGTGAGTGACGTTCTTTTCGGAGACGCCTGCCCAAGCGGCAAAATGCCCGTCACCATGTATCCGTCAAACTACATCAACAGTGTGGATATGAAGAGTATGAGCATGACCAAGTATCCAGGCCGTTCGTACCGCTACTACAAGGAGGTACCTGTGTTCCCGTTTGGCTGGGGTCTCAGTTACACCAAGTTTACGCTGGCCCTTGATGGAGAGAGGAAAGATCCGAGCGACCCAATTGTGGTGACAGGCGACTTGGATCATACCTTCACTGTCATTGTGTCCAACGACGGCGACATTGTCGGCGACGAAGTCGTATTTGCATTCTTCCGTCCATTGAACGTCAATGCAACGGGTGATGCAGCATTGTTGAACGAGCAGTTGTTCGACTATCGTCGCGTGAGTCTGCGCCCCACGCAATACCGGAAGTTGAGCTTCCACATCCAGCAGAGCACGTTGGCCATGGTGGATAATTTGGGCAATCAGGCCAGCTACCCAGGCTTCTACGAGATCATCATAACCAACGGCGTGCACGAGCGCGTGACGTTCGCCATCCGCTTGGTCGGCGAGTACAAAACACTGAGCAAATTCCCGACGGACGAAGGCTACGTCCGTCCACCAGCCCAACCGGAGGCGCCCATCAGTCATGTCCTCCTTGGCGCCACTCGGGCATTCGACAACATTCCTGATCGCCCCAGCGATATGCAGCAGCCTCCAGTTGCGCTGGCTATGGCGTTCGACTAGGTAGCTGCAAGTCCGACCTCGTTTTGCAGCATGCAGACGAGTTCGAGGTGGTCATCACGCCAACCTACTTCGTTTTGAATGCCGATTGCACATTTGAGCAGCTTCAGCGGATGCCACAGTCAATAAAGACCTTCACCAACCTAAAATCAAACCTTCCGAAAAAGTAGGTAAATCCCACACAGAAAAGCTCCACAGAAACTCAAACCCTCTCGAAACCGATCACATAACCAAACATCTTGCTGAAAAATGGCGTCGCTGTACGCGTCGGTGGCGCCGCAGTTCACGCGCGAGCTGCTGTCCCCGGGGTTGCGCGTGGGCTACACGGACGAAGGAGGCGTGTGGCAGTTCGTGGCGCCCTCGCTGTGCCAGCGCCTGCCTCTGCGCGCTATCGAGTGGCGCAACCTCGTGGGCGTGACCAAGCGCATCGACCAACTGCCTCTGCATTTCGTGGAAATTTCACCGGAAAACGTGAAAAAGGAGTTGCCGCCCACGTGCATTTACTTGGTGAAATGTGAAGATTTAGACAGCTACAAGAGCGTGGTGCGGCCCCCGTTGGCCGCCTGGGTGGACGCCATGACGGCCGCCAAAACCGAGTGGCTTGTACTTTACGTTCCGCTGGGCACGCGCCCCAAAGCCGCGGGCAACACACCCAATTCAGTGTACAGGAAGGTTTTTGACAGGTTAAGAGCAGATTTTTCTCATAGGAGGAGCGGCCCAACAATTGGGCCGGCGTCGACATTGCAGGAACGAGTGTGTAAGATTGACACGTTGGAGGGCACCAGTGTCGTGGGACAGCAGCAGCAGCACGAGTCTCAATGGACCGAACTGCTGCTGAGACTGAGACATTGCGTCATGGAGGCGTTCCAAACCAAGTGCTTCCAGTACGAGGAGAGGCTGAGAGTGTTGGATGCCAAGCGAGGAGCTACTGGATGGGACTTTGGAGCGTTTTTCTTAGCCAAAGAGAGGCTGGCGCTCATGTACCAGCAAATGTATCTCCAGGACGACGCAATTCGACATGTAAGCGGTGGCAATTGGTTGAGGTGTCAGTTTTTCTTTAACGTGGTGCTGATATTGTGCAGCTGGACGAATTGGACGCGATTTTCATGAATTTAAATGAAGCGGAGATGCAAACGTTCCGTGATGGAAGTAAAAGCTCCTTCACATCGCAGGATCCAATATTCACGCAGTCTCCGGTGAGTATCATTGATTTAGGGGAGCTTACTGTTTATATTTATACTGATACGCGTGGTTGCTGTGTAGCTAGCGCTGAATCTCAACGAAACGCAGCTGTACATTGCCTCGAACCGTGCATCAGCACGACTTATCTCGCTATACTGTTTTTGTCGTCAGATCCGAACTCTCTACGTTATGGGCAGCTTCCCGCAGCTGCTGAAGCGTGCCAGCTCGTTCATTGAATCTTTTCTCGCAGAACTGAAGGAAATGGCAACAGAGGGGACTCTTGCTTGGCATCAGCCATTTCATTGGGCGGTTGGAGCGTGCTTAGAAGTCGCCTACGCATGCGAATTATCATGGAGCGGTCGGGATGAGGAGTGGACTGCGTCTAGTGTTTCTGTGCAAGTGGCTCAAGCAATCCCCGTCGAAGAAATGTCTCGTGCACTGGGTGATGTGCTCTATCTTGCACGTCGTATGCTTAAGCATTTCGCGAGGTCATACAGATCCAGGAGTGGCCTACGTGTTTCATTTTCAAACAACCCCCATGACGGTGAAGTTCGGGATGGGTTATCGTTGGCGTGGTATGAGCAACTAGAGCAAGTTTTTGTGGCTCCGGAATGGCGGCGGTCTGAAAATTGCGAGTTATACGAGCAGTGCCTATCAGAGGTCTCACACCTCTCTTCAATGCACTTCTCGCAATCTGGGCGGCACCGATTTGCAGTGTTCTTAGGAGGAGAGTGCGCACGGTACCACCTTGCTCGTGGGGAGTTTGAAAGTGCGTCGAGGCTTCTGCGCTCACTTGCACGGCAAAGTGAAGAAGATGGATGGTGGATCATTTTTGGTGCGTGTGTGCGGAGTATCTGTCGCGCAGAGCTAGCACTCGGACGATCCACACAAGCGGTGGCAGCTTGCTTCAGTATGTTGCAGCTCGCGCAGGAAGAGCAAGTCGGTGTAAGCACAGAGGAGATGGAGCAGCTCATGCTTGCTCTCGTTAGAGGTTTGGAACATAATCGTTCTAAAACCGATACCAATGACGCGACAGAGGGTGACAATGATTCTGGCAACACTGCAGCAAAAGTAAACATGGGCGAGCTGTTCAGACCGACAGTGACGGTGGAGACAACACAAACGAGCGGCAGTGTGCTAGAGCATGGGGATATCCGTGTCACTCTAGGCATCGCTAATGATTTTCCTGCCGGTGTACTGTTGGAAAAGGTTCGCGTGCGTTTTGCAAGGACATCAACAGCTCAACAGGTAGCGCAGCAGCAGCCGGACGATGCCACTTCGACACCACACCCTCCACACGACAGCTTCCTTCCGAAAAACTCGTCCACTCTGGATGATCTAGTGTTGAACGAAGAAACACAAATCGATGTGGCTGCTGAAGCCAACGGTGAAAACAGCTCTGCTGAGATATCATCAACGAAGGAACACAACCAGCTACCCCCAAGTATGTCCACATCAATGCCCGCGTTAAAGGGCGAGATTGTCCAGTGTCCCCAAAATGCCCATGAACACTACGAGCAAGATGCAGATGTGCTCCTGGAAGAAAGTAACGTCCATCTGGACGAGAAAACTGGCGTAAATCTTGTGTTTATTCACTCGGGTGTTCCTGTGGGGCAATACACCTGTACAGGTATTGAATGCGTCCTGGCGGGAAACACTTTCCGCTTGCTCCCCCCTCGTGCTCTTGCTCTCGCTAGCTTCGAAATTGGGGTTAAGGAAAGCACAGTGCAAGTTGCAATTAATGGCGCTCCGTTGCTGATGCCAAGATCATTGACTCAAGTGGAGACGATTGTTGTGTCTATCCAGGCAAAGGATGATACGGTGTCGAACGGAACTCTCGAATTGCGTGTTTTCAAACGTAGTAGTGTGGGTGGCTATGCCACACGAGGTGGCGAGGAGGAAATGGATGGCGGAGAAGAAAGTGGTGGGGAAGAAGAGTGTGGTGTGCAGTTTATCGGGGCGAGACTGGCTGAAGAATTGGATCCGGGTGCTATTGAGATGATGGAAGTAGAACAAAGCAACAACGCCGATAGCTACAGTAATACGCTGACTATGACGCTGCCTCCAATGTCCCCCGGGAGTTCGGTGTCGTATGTTGTATCTCTACTGGTGCCTTCACTTGATCACCCTGCTGAACAAGAGGGTGAAAATGTAGATGCTTCCAGTATTACTATCAGAGCGAATGTTCGGTATCAACGCGATGTCATCCATTCAAGCACGCCAACGGCCACTACGGAGATACGCTGCACTGAATCAACATTCCGAGTGCTGCAACCTTTGATTGAGACAGTGAGGCTAAAACGTGTCGGCATCAGGATATTCGCCTCGATCGTCCTCACGTGCAATTCATTTTCCCCCGTTACTTTGCGAGGTTATCGATTCTTGTGTCCCAGTGGAGCTTCGGTCGGGAACGATTCAGTGCTGACGGTCGAACATGACCCAAACACCGAGCTGCGAGGGACGCTTTTGCGTCCCAACGACCAACTGCACCTCGCGTTTACACTAGTTTGCTCTTCGAATTTTGAGAAGGAGGTTAGTAGCCGCTCCTGTTTGCTTCTACTTCAGCTCAACTATGACAAGGATGAGTCGTGGCAGAAAACCATGACAGTGCACGTACCTCTGGAGGAGGTTGAAGGGAAACGTTACCGGGTCGAGGTGTTACCGAGAGGCCATGAAGCCACGGATAAGTTTACTGGTGAGATGGTTGAAGCCTCTGCAAGCGATCCTGTCACGTTCCAGATTCATGTTCAAGAAGAGGTGTCACAGTCCATCCGGGCCGCGTTAGTAGACGACTCAAGTACACTATCGCTGTGTTTGAACGAAATCAGTGAGCGCGACTGGATCCTCGTTGGTAAACAACTCGAGCGCTTCAGATTTGACCCGTGCTCGGGCGGGAACGGCGACCGTCGGCGCGAGTTTAGCACGCAGAAACGGCTCCTGGCCACTCGCGCTGGCCTATTGCGCTTCCCGAACTTCCGGCTTGAGATTAACGGCCAGGCTATCCCAGCAACGCGCGTCCACTGTCAGCAGAGCAGCCGGCGAGTACTTGTAAGTTGAAGGATTGGGAGTTTGCGTGCCTCATAGTGCGTGGTAAAATGTGGTCCATCTTGGACGACAAGAATATCCTCCGTCTGCTCGACAATGTCGTGAAAGTGGCATGCAACATGACCGAGCGATTTGTTGTCCACGTACTCGGGATGGGATAACTACAGTGAGAGTGCGTCACCAAAGAACATTTGCACTACATGTATTGCTCACTTTGCTTTGAGCAATTCCGTGGGAGTGGCCAACTTGACGTTCTTGCTTAAGGTTGAGATGCTGTCAGAACTCTACAACGATATCATGACCACCGTCGGACCACACCGCAGCCAGGCGCGAGTTTGGTGCTTGCAAGCACGATTTTGCCTGCAGATTGAAAGGGAGAGTTGCATGGTAGATTAACACTAAACTGGGAAGGGACGCACCAGACCACCAAGCAACTTCAAACAAAGCCCCGCGATCTTGGCGTTCGTCTACGGTCAGGTAAACACGGATAAATCAAGTGTTGTTCTTGGTGCAGCTCCAACACCTATTTTTTCCACTGCAAGGGTCTTACTGCAACGGCCTCTCTGTTGTCTGCAGAGAAGCAAGGCCCTTTTTCACACGCTCGCCACCGCCACTGCATCCTGAGCAGCGCTCTCAGCCGCCAGAAGCAGTTGCAGTCGGCGTGGAGCCGTCTCGAATCTTGGCGTGGATGCCCCTTCAACCTGCACTTTTGAGATGTCATGCGGCCCGGCTGTTTTCGGCTACTGCTACCGACGTAGTTGATCTTTTTGCGATATCCCACTTCTGATTGGCAAGCTGGTCCATTCGGTGGCGTAATGCCACATTCTCGACACCATAGGACGGATGCTCACGCAACCGTCACAGAAAGTGACGGCGCTGTGACTCCGGCCAGAAGCGCTGAGTTAAAAGTCTCACCACCGACCAAGCAGTACAGATAAAGTATGATTGCCACCACGAATGCACATACTCTTTTGATCCGAACCTTAGTGGCGATGACGCTGCGCTCTCCGGCGCCAAAGTATCCTAGCTTCCGGCCTCAACACAACTTCCGGGTGCGGACTGATGGCCAGTGGGATTGCGATCGAATGTGTACACACCCCTCAAGAAATCGCCCCTTTTGCTCTTTGCCTTCAGCAAGCATCTCAACTGCCACCATGTTCAACCACCGTTTGGCGCATTTGAAGCGCGCAGCCGACTACCGTGGCAACCAACGCATTCGCAACGACGATATGGCCATATCGCCATTGGGAGGAGTTCGAAAGTGGTTACCGATTGAATGCTTTTGCAGAGTCGGGCACAATAACGCGGGCCGTTCTTTGGCCGTCATCAAAAATCGAAGTGCAACCGTATATGCGGTTAGGTGTACCTCCTTATCACGATGATTGCCGTTTGCTAGATTTTTGGTATGACATTAATGTTGAAGCTAGTACACGATGTGTATATCGATATCATGGTCGAGAGGTGTCGCTGCACCAAAGACGGGGTCTTGAACAGAGCATCATCTGCGTCAGTCGCTTTTGCTCGCCACCGTCATTGCGAGACATTCCCCCAAGCGTCTGCACGCCGCTCACCATGGCTTCTGCTGAGGTGCTCACGGACTCGTACATCATGCTGACGCCCACGTCAGCCTCGGACAGCAGTCGGGGCGCGCAGTCGGCTCCTGCCAGCGACCTACTGGCGCGCAAATGGGCCGCGGCCGCCAAGCGCAAAGCTTCGATGGAGATCATGAAGGTGCACGAGCCAGAGCCAGAAGACGACGGCCGAGATTCGTCCAGGACCGAAACCGACCGCAGCTCGGGGATCGGCAACGACGAGACCCCGAGCACTGACGGAGACGACGTGTCGACGAGCTCCAGGGTCGTCCCCGATTCCGACGACGAGGATGACAATGCACAAGAGGAGGAGGAGGAAGAAGAAGACAATGTCATCCCCACCTACGTGTGCGAGCTGCATGACCCCAAGCCGGTGCTTGTCGGTGGGTTGGACTCGGTGGACGAATGAGAGAGTAGCAGCCTTCTAACTTCTTGTTTTGTTTATCTTGAACAGCCGAGCAGATCCCGTGCAACCGCGTGGATATTACTCCGTGCGACGCGAGCGACGCACAGCAAGAGAACTTGCTGTTCCGCTATGAGATCTCGTTGGGGCGTGCACAGCAGACGTTCGAGTGCTCGCCGTCGAGAGTGTCCGACGTGTTCAAGAAGCTGTCTAGGGACAAGAACTGCTCAGGCCAGTTGAGGTTCATCGAGATGAACTGTTTGAAGGGCGGGTTTATCGGATCACTCAAGAGAATGTACGCGTCGCCTGCACAAATCTCGACGGAGGTGAGGGACGTGCTGGAGGCCATTTCAGACGTCGACGCCGTGCTCATGAGCCCGTCGTACCTGGATCTGGTCGGCGCCACGAAGGGCTCCACGCTCTGTCGTGAGATCGAAAAGCTACTGGAGTCGCACAGCAAGACACCGCAGTCTGATGCACCGTGCATGTGCGACACCTACTACAAGTCTGTCCAGCGCTACGGAGAGTTTTATCGCGAGCAGGCACAGACCGCGAACCAGGTGCGTCAGTCGACAGTGGCCAGTGAGTCCCTCATGAGGGCACGAGGCGTGCTGTCCTTTTACACCGACACAATCTACATCTTGGACAAGCGCGAGTTCCGCCCGACGCACGGCCTCAAGAAGTGCAACGTGTACGGCTTCGGTCGTCGCAAACTGTTCGAGATCGAGCGTGTGTCCCGCAAGCAGTGGTCGCTGCGCCACGTCAACTACGGACAGATCTTCACGCTGTCGCTCGAGAAGTACGCGGGCGGCGTCAACATGCACCACATGGTGGCTGTGAAGCGCATGGTGCCGGACACGGCGAACGGCGGACTGCGGCAGGAGAACGTGTGCTTCGTCAAGAAATCCAAGAGCCTCGGCTACCGCTGTCTGCTCATGTCGGAGGTGATCTCGCAGGGCAAAGTCACAACGTCCGTCTCGATCCAGAGGCCTAAGTCGCCGCCGGGAGACCCCAACTTCCATTACATGACCATGAGTGAGGTCTCGGGGCCGTCTCGGGTCTCGATCTGCAGCAGTACGCTCAGCGTTCCGTGCGAGCGCTATAAACACCTCCAGCGCCTCAACGTGAGCGGCGGCAGCGACGTGGTGACGTACATTGCGCTGGCCGCCAGCTACGACATCCTCGTGGGCACACTGAGCTACTGGATGGAGCGCAAGTATTAGATTTCGCGGGCTTGCAACGAGCTATAAATATAAGTATCAGGTGTCCATAGTTGAAGCGCGTCTCAATTTGTATTCAAAGGGGGTGAATTACAGATTCACTATCCCACTCGCCGTGACATCCCGCCTCGAATGGGTTCTTGTCAAAACCCCAAAAACTGAACGGTTCTGAGTGCCGACGCAGCTCGCGACCACCACTACAAGAAGTCGCCCTCGCCGACACGATGGCGAGTCCGCAGCTGATCGACGAGATGGAGACCAAGTACCCGAACCTGAGCGTGTTGCGGTACCGCGCGCTTGCGCCGCTACAGATCAAGCTGCGCGACGAGAAGACGACGCCCACGGAGTTCAAGTTCTACGCCGATCGACTGATGAGGTGCATGCAATTGTGCAATTGGCACTCGTAACAGTTGTGTTGAAGATGTATTTGTTGCAGGATCCTGGCGGAGGAAGGACTGGCGGCGTGTGCCAACAAGATGGAGACGGTGGTGACCCCCACGGGCGACTCGTTCACGGGCCTTGTGCCGGCCGAGAAGGTCTGCGCCGTGTCGATCATCCGAGCGGGTGACAGTCTGCTGCAGTCCATTATTGCTTGCGACCCGACGGTTTCTGTGGGTAAGGGAAGAAGGGACCAGTGTGAAGAGAGTGAGTGGTGGTTAACCCTGGACTGTTGTTGCTGCTGCAGGGAAGATTTTGATCCAACGCGACGAAAAGTCCGAGGACAAGCACCCGATCATGTTTTACTCGAAGCTGCCGCCGAAGGTGGAGACCCTGGACAATGTGCTGGTGGTGGACCCAATGCTGGCCACTGGAGGCAGCGTCAATATGGCGATCAAGGTGATGATGGACATTGCACTGCGTCGTTGTGGAGCTTGTTCTCACGATGAATGCATTGTGTAGACGTTGATTGATGCTGGTGTGAAGGAAAAGAAGATCACGTTCCTGAACGTCATTTCGAGCCCCGAGGGACTTGCAGCACTGTTCAACGCGTACCCAGGTAAAAGCTGGCACGTTTGTTGGTTTGAGATTGTGGTGTTGTCCGCGTTTAGCTGACGTGTGTGTTTGCAGATGTCAAGGTTGTGACCGCCGGTTTGGATGTCAGCTTGAATGCCAGCAAGTACATCTTGCCTGGCCTCGGCGACTACGGAGACCGCTACTATAACACGGTGTAAGTAGGATTAACCCCATGCGAAGGACCCAGTAGCAATGTAGACATTCTGGTAACACCCGTTCGGTGACAAATAGTTTAGTTTTCACTTGAATCGTGTGAGCGCGTTTATTAACTGCGTCGTGCTTGGCGGGGTTAAAAAGCCTTACGCATTCAGCGACGATTCCCCCTTCGAGGTCCACTTCAACGTGGTGCTGACACGAGCGACGTCATGCAGCCATTGCCCAGTAACTCGAACTGAGCGGGATGTGCTCATTTAACAATTGAACAAGAAGTCGCGGACGGAAGCATGGAAAACCCGCAGCTAGCGATCGAGATGGAGACCAATCACCCGAACCTCCACGTGATCAAGTACCGAGCGCTGCGACCGCTTCTGGTCAAGATCAGAGACAAGAACACGACCCACAGGCAGTTTAAGCACTACTCGGACCGTCTCATGCGGTAGAACCTCTCGTCGTTAAGCTTGTTAGGCGGGAGTTCACTGACCGGTGGCTTTTGGTGCAGTATCTTAGCAGAAGAAGGACTGGCGTCGTGTTCAAGTAAGATGGTCACGGTGGTAACACCCACGGGCGAGTCTGTCACTGGCCCCGCCCCCGCAGAGAGTGTGTGCGCAGTGTCGATCATTCGTGCCGGCTGCAGCCTGCTGGACGCTGTCATTTCATGCAATCCTACGATAGCTGTGGGTAAGGAGACTGGCAATCCTCAACAGACTCGGTTGATTTACGAACGCTGCCCTCTCACACTTTAGGGAAGATTCTGATTCAGCGTGACGAAAGCTCGGAGGACAAGCATGCAGTCATGTTCTACTCGAAGCTGCCACCGAACGTGGCTACGTTTCGAAACGTCCTGGTGGTGGACCCGATGCTTGGCACGGGCGGAAGCATCAATATGGCTATCAAGGTGAGCCCCAACAACGATTTATTCCGAGCCTCGTCACTAACTCCGTGTATGGTGGACTCGTAGACGCTACTTGCTGCAGGTGTTGACGAGAAGCGGATCACGTTCCTGAACGTGCTGTCATGCCGCGAGGGACTCGACGCACTCTTCTCCGCCCATCCGAGTAACTGATTGCTCTACTTTAACCACGGTATTCAACTTACTGCTAATCTGGTGGCTGCCCTTGTAGACGTGAAAGTCGTGACTACCGGCGTGGACCGAGGCCTCAACGAGAACAAGTATTTGGTGCCGGGTATCGGCGACTTCGGTGACCGGTACTTCAACACAGTGCACATTTACCCGTGAAACCAGCACCCACGCAGGCTATCTGGCTTGAACCAGCTGCTTAGGTCGTTGTGCAGCATGGCAGCAGGCGTGTGGAGACCACTGCAACTCGGTTCCCAAAATCCGGTGGAAAGGCTCTATGTATCCATATTGTAACACGAAGGTCTTTTATTCAGCTGTTCCATCAAAACCATACAACTGATATACCGGGTTTGACAGGATTATTTATTCTTACAATCTCAGCAATGAAATCAGAAACCTCTTTTGTCTCATTTTCAATTCAAATAGCCAGCAATGGCATCGGACTATTGCGGCTGGGGCGCCAAGCAAGGCAGCAAAGTGCGCACGTGGAAGAACCGCTACTTCGTGCTACGCGGTCGCGAGCTGACCTATTACTCAGGAGTCAAGAGCGACGGCAGTGGTGTCGGCGTCGGGGAGAAAGGGCGCCTCAAAGTGCTCAACGTGGACTATTCCCCGGACCGGAAGAACGGGCTTTTCATCCATGGTGAGGGCAAAGACCTCAAGATGACGACTGCTAGCGCACAAGAAAGCCGCGTGCTTTTCCGCAAAATTAAGCAGGCAATTGGCGAGCAGGAGAAGAGCTTTATTGAAACGTCCGAGAAAGTGACCAAAAAGACTGAGAAAGAGGGCTGGCTGCTGACAGAGCAGCCGCAATTGCAGGCGTGGAAGCGTCACTATGTGGCGTTGAGTGGCAAGACGGTGGAGTTTTGCGTTGATCGGAACTCTGCGCCGATTGATTCGCAGACGCTGGTGCAGGTGCAGGCGGACGAGACCAGTCCGTTATCATTGAGACTCGTTGCAAGAGGAGGAAGGGTGATGCACGTTGCAGCGGAGACTAGAGAGGAAATTGAAGGTTGGGATCGAGCGCTTACTGCTGCGATTGGGCAGCCGTTGGCACTGCGGCAGGTGACAGAGGAAGTTGGCAATCAAGAGATGGAGACGGTTGGTGACACGGAATTGATTGCGCGGAAATACTCCACCGCTGTGTGCGAAGGCTGGCTGGAGAAAGTTGGACAACGAAGCAAGGTCTGGAAGAAGCGCTATATGTCACTGGCGAACGGAATGCTAGAGTACCGCAAAGGACCTATGGAGCAGCTATCCGCTGAGCTTTATGTCACAGACGTCAGATACAGCAGCGAGTACTCGGATGCGTTGGAAATTGAGTTTGGGTCAGACAAATCCCTTCCTGATAGCGATATTATTTGTGTTCGTGCCGAGTCCATTCGTGAGTTGGACAAGTGGATGTTTGCGCTCTGCGACGCAATAGAAAAGCCACGATTACAAGCGGCTAAAGAAAACCTCGAGGCAACAAATGGGTCGGCCGAAATCCGGTTCAGTAAACCTCAATTGCCACCGTTCCCGAGAAACATATCGCCTTCTCAAAAAAGCGAAAAGGAGATCGCCGCTTCAAGAAATACGCAGCCGTCAACCCCTTCTAATACTGAGCGATCCTCTGGCAAGCAAGTCGCTATTTCAACCGCTACTCATCGCATCAAGCGTGGATGGTTGTACAAACAAGGCGACCAAACCTCGTCCTGGAAGGTGCGGTACTTCATTTTGAACGGGAACTCTCTCGAACACTACAAGCACGTCGACGGGACGGCAGAAATGCTCGGTAAGGTGGCTAGTGTCTCCCGCGATCATGGGTCTAGTGGTTCTCTACGTGTCCAATTCGAGGATGGCACGAATCTCAACGTCTATGGCGAAACAAAAGCCGATACAGAGGCGTGGTTTGCTGCTTTGTGCAATGCATCGTGGGGCTCGGCAGAGACTCCAGTGGAATTAGTGTCAGTGCCTAACCAGGAAGATGAGGAGTTCTACCAAGATAATGGTTTCCATGGATGGCTTTTGAAGAAGGGACAAAACTTCAAGACTTGGAAACGTCGATACTTCGTTCTCGAGAGTAGTCGATTTGCCTACAGTGCTAATGCCGGAGGCGAAATCCTGGGTTCGGGTGTGGTGTTTGAAGTGGAGGTTGGGAACCTTCGTCCGTTTTGTCTGAATATTCGCTTCCAAAATGGTCGGCTTCTCCATGTTGTGGCACCCACTCAAGAATCATTTTCGAAGTGGTTTAATGTACTCCGGAACGCGTCTAACCTGGCCGAGTCATTTTTGCTACAGAGCAACGGAAAGGTTGTTTTTGATGAAGAATTTGACAATGATGTTGGCGAAAACGCGAACGACGCGGATGTTGGATTTACCAAAGAGGATATTGCGGAGTATGAAATGACTCTGCGTGGCGGCGAAGGAGCTTCTTTATGGATTGCAGCCATGCAAAATAAACCCGAGTACGATGCTTTGAGCTCATCAGCTTCCGAGCAAGGTGTTGAAGACATGGACGAGCCGGATCGCTCGTCAACTGTAATTCTGCCCCGTGCGAGTGAAGAATCTTCGACAACTCAAAGTGAGTCAAAAGGATGTGTGGGGTGGCTGAAAAAGGAAGGTGGGCATGTCAAAAGCTGGAAACGGCGGTACTTCACGCTTTACGGCTCAAAGCTGAGCTACTACAAGAGCGAGAAGGGGTCTCTTCTGCGATCTGTTAGCGTCGTCGATATCACAGCTCATCCGTCAGTCTCTCTGGGACTGACCGTATCGACTGTAGGTGGCCGGAAACTGATCATTCAGGCTGATTCAAAAGAGGAGTTCAACAAGTGGCTTGATGCCATTCAAGAAGTTGTGGCAGGGGAATATTGCAGGCAGTCGTCTGCAATGGAGGCACCGACGATGAACAATGTGATGGAAAACAGATCAAGCGAAGACTTAAAGGCCTCAGTTAGTCACAGTGGGTGGCTGCAAAAAGAAGGCCAGCGATTCAAGACGTGGAAAAGGCGCTACTTTACTCTGAAAAAGAGTGCGCTGATCTACTACAGCGAGATTGGCGGTGTAGCTCGAGGTCATGGCATGGTGAAAGGTGCTCACGAGGATGGCTCGAAGCCTTTCACTCTTGTCATTGAGTTCCGGAGTGGCAAGACCATGCGCGTTACTGCTGCAAGTGAGGGTGAAATGAATTCGTGGTACCAAGTGCTTTCCAGAGGCCGTTCTTCCAGCAGCCAGGAGACCGCTGTCACGGATATTAGTGACGACGTTGTTGATTCAGAAGGAGAAAACGACGACGGAGAACGCGTCGCGCGCCTGAGTCGATTTAACTCGAAAGATTATCTCAACGATACAATCACCAACGACACATTCATGCGACTTCGCGACGAAGCAGGCAAGGCGACACTACTGGAGTCCCGTAACGGTGCGAACAATGACATGGCCAACGGTGCTCAATATTCTTTCAAAGGAGAACTCAAATTCGATGAAGAGGACGAGGAGAAGGAAGACATGGGTCTTAGCACCAACGGTGCGGATTACTATCGCCAATTGCTTGCAGAGGACGAAAGAGTCCAAGATCAGCGCGAGGGGGAGAAACTTGCGAAAGGAGAGCCGCCGATTGCCGGTTGTGCTCCATGCTGCTCTGTGATGTAGGTCGCTATTCGCTGATGAGAGCAGTGACGTGGAACTCTGAACACTAGAGAAATGCATTCATGAATCCCTTTATCTGGACGGTGGTGCTATAGTTTGTTGTCCTTGCAGTTACCAAGACGTCGCTTGACGAGGAGTCCCCATCGCGCCAGCGCGTAGCAGCGTCCAAAGGAAGGCAAAATGGACAAAAAGTACGATTCCTGCAGCTACAAGGCGCGGCGCACGTTTCTCGGTGGAGAGTTCGAAGTCCGGGTGTTCGAGGTGGATGATGCTGGCGTCGCTGCAGTGGTCTTCCAGATATCGAACGAGCATGGGCCGCCTCTCAAGTTTTCGCGCGTGTTTTCTCGGGCAGAGTTGGACAGGGCAGGGATCGCAAAGACTCTGGAGGGTCATGTGGGACTTGTTGACTCGCTCGAGCTGGTTGAAGACGCATACTACACTGGCAACGACGCGGTCCTAGCAGGACAGAATGCACTGGCAGCGTACCAGTTGTCATCCACGCTTCCTGGGATCAGCTTTCCGCCGCCAATCGTCTCCAACGAAGCAGCGTCGGCCTACTTTGCACGGGCTCCGGTGGGGCTCAGTACATGGAACAGCAGCCGGGTGCCCGAGGAAGACAACTTGTTGGTGAATCTCGTAGTGAAAGGGCTAACCGAGTTGTGTCGAGAGAAGCCCCCAGGCCTGGACGCTGTCAAGTGGCTCGGAAACTGGTTTCTTGACCACAACCCAGCTCAGCCCAAGGTGGATGTAGAAGATTGAGGAAGCCCGTAGGTAGCTGCTGCGGTCGAGTTTGGGCAAGGAGGAGATCATAGGTTAGATGACCGACGGAGGTGTCTGAAGCTGTAACTCGAGCAATGAAGATCACCGTTTTCAACTTCGTTAGTGGCACAGCTAGGAGTGGTCCGATCTACATGTACACTACCGAGTTCAAGGTAGCCTCGCACAGCGAGTTGGTAAATTTGACAGCAACTGGGTGAACCGTCGCGACTATTGAATCCAGCAGGACTTCCAGACAATAGGGAAGAAACACGATGGCGGACGAGCTGCAGTCGTCGGAAGAGTTGGCGTTCGTGGCCGAGGAGGTGGACCGCATTATCCTCACATCCATCGAGAGCTGTCTGAAGGACGAGATGTACGACGAGCAGAAGGTCTCGCACTGGGTCGACTACATCTGCGAGTCCATCATGAAAGGGCTGAGCGAGCTGCGCAAGCCGCTCAAGTACATCGGTGAGCTCCCAGTAGCATGCATCACTACAACTTAACACTGCTGACCCTCTTGTACACCCAGTGAGCTGCCTCATCATGCAGAAGAACGGCGCTGGCGTGCACGCCTCGGTCTCCTGTCACTGGGACACCGTCACCGACGGTACGCTCTCCCCGGTTATTGTCATGTTTCCAATGGTAACATTTCCATTACCAGGCGCGCACGTGGTCAAGTGGCCGGGCGACAAGCACAAAGACCACAATCGGAGCATGTACTGCGTCATCACCGTGAGCGGTCTGAGCTTCTAACCGCAAAAAATACACTGTCATTTGTCCGCGTGCTCTGATTTGGGTTCTAGGTGTCACAAAATTGCAATTGGCTTCAGTATCGTCCACACTAAGTACGATTCAAAGCACCTGATTTCCCGCAACAAAACCCAGTGGCTCATTTCGCCAAAATATCCAAAGCCAACATGGGGCGAGAGGACCCGGTGACGTACGCCGGCTGGGTGTTCAAGGAGGGCAGCCTCGTGCGGTCCTGGAAGAAGCGCTTCCTGGTGTGCAAGCGTGCGGAGTTGGCCTACTACAAGAACACGGACGAGGAGAACCACGCGCAGCTGCTGGGCGCACTCACAGCCGCACACATCGAGCGCTTGCCGGACATCACGAACGGGCTGCTGATCCACGGCACTGAAGGCCGCCAGCTCAAGATCTTCACGGATACCAAGGCCGAGTGCGACCGCTGCTATGAGGCCATTATCAAGTACTGCAGGATGCAGAACGACTCGGGCGACCCACAGCAGCGCGTGGGCTGGCTTGAGAAGGAGGGCCAACACTTCCGCACGTGGAAGAAGCGCTACTTCGTTCTCGGCGGCACGCAGCTCACGTACTCGGCCACGATGGGCGCCGAGCGGCTCGGCGGTGGACGGGTCATCGGGGCCAGAAGGGACCCCACGAGGCCCTTCACGCTGGCCGTGACGTTCGAAGGAGGACGCGAGATGCGCGTCGGGGGAAAGTCCGAGGTAGACATTGACGACTGGCACAAGGCGCTGCGCCGCGCGCTGCTGTACGCCCAGGAGCAGCGGAAGAGCCAGCAGGGACGACCCTCGGTGGACGACGACCCCCGGAACGCCAGGGACAGGGAATTTGCTAAACGACAGGCGAGTGCTGCGAGTGTCACGAGCGCTGAAGTGACGGACGAAGAGGCGAGTTCGCTGTTCGGCGCTGCGCCGATTGCAATGAGCGACGACGAGCCGCCGCCGGCGTACTCCAGTGTCCAGGTGCAGAGTGAGGAGCGCAAAACGGAAGCAGAAGCTCCGGAGAACGGAGAGTATAAGCAGAGCGAGAGTCCGCCCGAGCTGTACGCGGTCAGCTCGTTCCGACGCCACATCGTGGTGGAGACCATGCCCGACAACACGGCTAGCTTCATTGAGGTGGCGGAGGAGCGCGAGAGCGAGGACAACGGCGAGAAGCCGTACTCGCCCACGGCGCCAGGCACGACCACGATCCGCCGCATGCGGCTGGCCGAGAAGCTACTGCAGGAGGAACTCGAGGAGGAGCGCCGGGAAGCCATGATGAAGGAGAACACGGTGCTCATGCGCCCGCCCAGCAACTCGAATGCACAGGACGTCAAGGGCTGCTGCTGCGTGGTCATGTGAGCCTCGGAAAATGATGCGGGACCGGCCCGCGGATGCATGGAATATATAAGCTTTTGCCAGTCTTGCTTTGCTGCTGGTTTGTGTGTGGTTGGTACTGTCAGTGTGAGCAAAACGTGTAGATAGCTCCCGGCAACGTACATGTTGAAGGTGGGCCGGAGTGTGTCCTGATATTTACGTTAGGCTGACTGAACCCATCCTGGCGTTGATACTGTTTTTTGTATATTATTTTGCTGGCCTGGATTTTACGGGATTTTCACCGCAGGCAAGTTTGGAATTCTTTGCCAACAGCCTGCTGAACAGGCCACCAACATCCCCTGCAGTCACCGAGCCTGACGTTTGATCCACAGCTGGCGCCTTGCGCGTGAAATGTGGCTTCCGGGAGATGTCCCAACCCAAAAAGCGCCCTTCAACACAAACAACACATAACCTCCATTAACGGATACTAAACTAATCAATTTTCAATCAAAGTTTTCTTCAATCAACACATTCCCTTGGGTACTTTGCTTGTATGCGTCGATTCGATTTGGACTCCCTCACAGTACATGCGCTATCGCAATATTTCGTGCGGGTAGAAAGGTCTCCCGCCAAAAACAGTCAAGCGACTCACGCAAAGACTGCGCTTCCATTCCTCGCTTCTCCCCCTTTCTCCACTGTTGCAGATCATGGCGCTGAGCGGCATCGACGGCGAGTACGCCGGCTGGGTGTTCAAGCAGGGCTCGCTCGTGCGCAACTGGAAGAAGCGCTTCATGGTGCTGCGCGGGCGGCAGCTTACGTACTACGACACGGCCAAGGTGGACCCGACCGTCAAGGCCAAGGGCAGCTTCCAGGTCATCACCGTGGAGCTTAGCACCGACATCCAGAACGGACTGCTGGTGCATGGACGCGGTGGCCGCGTGCTCAAGCTCTACACGGCGTCGGCCGAGGCCACCAGCGCCTGGTTCAATATGATCTTGGACGCCACCTCAGCGGCCCCACAGCAGTTCGCGGCGCCCCCTGACCGCTTCTCGACGCTTTCGGCCCAGCCAGTGAGCGCAGACCTGGACGAAATGCAGCTGATGGACCGTCTCGAATCGCTTCCACTCAGCGATGACGGTAGCGAGCAGGTGACGCACTCAGGCTGGATCAAGAAGGAAGGCGCGCGCGTCAAGAGCTGGAAGCGCCGGTACTTTGTTCTTCGGGGCAACGCGCTGTCGTACTTTAACTCGGAGGATACGGGGGCTGCGGCCAAAGGATACGGCCACGTTCGGGCTGTGGAGGTGAACGGCACGGTGACCAACGGTCTGGATATTAGTTTTGACAATGGCCGCGTGCTGCGCGTCTCGGCCAGGAACAGCGGAGATATGGAGCTCTGGCTGCTGAAACTCAGCGACGCCATTGAAGCGGCCAATGCAGAGATGAATAATGTGCGACAGTCACTGGCGGCACGGAGCTCGTTCCGCGCGTCGTCTATGGGCGGACCCTCGCCGACTAGGATGAAGCAACAGTACCAGCAGCAGCAGAGGATGCAGCACTATAGCAGCAGGAACGCAGGAATTCCGATGCGGCACTCGTTGGTGTCCGTGCCGTCCAGGCCAATGGGTTCCGTGTCGGAGGTACCAGAGCGACGCACGGTGTACGAGAAACGCTCGTCGTCGTCGCTGGACGACTCGTGCATCTCTTCAGGCTTGCAATCGCAGTTCTCGTCCAGCTCCCAGAATCAATCCAACTCATTCCCTGATGGATCTGCGCCGGTGGCAAGACCGGTTGTGCACGCTAATGGAACCACCAACACACAGTCGTCGTCGGGGTCCACGTTCTTCGACAGCGATGACGAGTACGACAGCGATGATAGCGAAGGCGACTGGATTTAGGCAACCTGAGCATCCATTTCGCAACCAGCAGCAAGTTCCACCGCAAGTATATCACTAAACAGACACGCGGTGACGACCGTTATCCCGATGAGTTCAGATCTCACCAACGCAATTTTGGAGCGGACCAAGCCCAGCCTCGGCCACATCGCTTAGAGCAGTATTCTCTGGGAGAAGAAAGCTGGCGATTACCTCTTTTGATGCGTGTTGGTTCCCAGCGCAGGGCCATCGTTTGCCCGTTCTCGGGGTCTTTGTATCACTACACGACTGGCACACCCCAGAAAGTCAGAACGAAGGTTTTGATTTTCCTGCGTCCTCGTGACTTTTCTTAACTAATATGAGAACCTTGTTACTAGAATCGCGCATATAAATTCACCTGGTTCCTAGGCGCACAAATTCTAGATAACGATAGGTATCATCCATCTACCAAGCAATGCATCTCTCCATGCTAAGGCAACACTTCATTCGTCACCATTACCAGCAGCCAAGCAAAATCATTGTAAGGTCCCATTTGAAACGTCTTTCAAAACGTAGGTGCTCGAGCCTCGAGCATGTCGGGCAGGCAAGTTCTCCAACTGCAACACAATTGGCGCTAGCTCAGGAAGCCAGTGCCTTGGCTGCTATTAATATGGGCAGGCGCCCTCGTCTGGTCTTCACTCCAAGACACTTATCTGGCGACGAAGACACGGCCTCATGCCAGGGTGTGAGGACGGGGGACCATCAATGTCAACAATACCCAAAGACCGAAGCCTATAAATACGGGCATGTGCGTGAACATGACCACCAAACCCCGAACCAAATAAAGCCTTACCAGGTCTTGAAGTCTCGCCGACTTCGTCTGCATTCGCTCAACTGGGCTCTGTGCTGCGCTTGGAGTTCATTTCGAAGTCGACATCATAGACCACCACGCGGAACGTTTCTACTTGTCCGCCTCAGCCAAGATAACCAGCTCTGGGAAACCGTTGGCTGTCTACCATGGGCGCAGGAGCTTCAACTTCGCCTCGACAGGATGAAGGCGAACTGACCCCACGTTCTAGTGGCGATTTAGCTCTGTTTGCCGCTATTCAGCGCGAGTACGATCAGATGGCGACCGATGATCTTGGCAACGAAGTCATTTTCGAAAGAATGAAGCAGATTTGTACGACAGCCTATGCCCCAAGAGATCCCAATGCTCCGAAATCGACGACCACCGGCCGTGGACTCTACAGGCGTGCATCGGATCCTCATCGCAAGAAGCGTGAAGTCGTGTACTCGAAAGGCCTGGTACGAATTGCAATGCTTCAATGGTTAGATTCCCGATCAAGGATTTTCACACACCTGGTATGGTTCGTTCTGTTTCCCAGGATATGACGCGAGTGATGCCCAAGCGACAATCCGAGTCGAAAACTCCCGAATGCGCTGCAATGCTCAAAATTGCCTTGCAATGCGTTCTCTTCACTGACTCGAGCGATGAAGAGATGGATCGGTTGCTTTTCCTCATGAAGAGAATCAAAATCGAGGCAGAGCAAAATGTGATCAAACAGGGTGATCTCGGTGACCAGTTCTACGTCGTGCAGTCGGGCTCACTTGAGGTTATCGTGAACACGGCTGTCCTCGGTTATCTGAAACCTGGAGACCACTTTGGGGAGCTGGCTCTCATTTACGACGGTAAGTTTTGATTGCCTCTCATTTTCTTCGGAAACTCCAACGCACGACTCATTTCATATTCTATCATTCTCAGCTCCACGCGCGGCAACCGTACGCGCTGCAACGAATTCAATTCTCTGGACATTAGACCGTGATGAATTTCGTATGATGCAAGCTCGATCTTCAAGTGATTCGCTTGTGAAGCGCGCAAAATGGTTGCGCCAGGTCGAGATCCTCGCGAGTTTGTCTGAGAGGCAGCTAGCCCTGCTGGCAGGAGTACTGAAAGCTGATACCTACTCGGACGGCGAGATGATCATCAAACAAGGTGACGTCGGAGACACCTTCTTTATCGTAGAGGAAGGTAACGTATCTTGTCAGATGGAAGGCCCACGGGGCTTCAAGCACTCTGATGGGATCCACGACAGGACTGAGCTTGCAATCTTGGGCCACGGAGATTACTTTGGTGAAATGGCACTCCTCAGTGACATGCCACGAAACGCCAGTATTTTTGCACAAGGAAACGTGAAATGCCTCAGCCTCGGGAGACAAGAGTTTGATTCCATATTAGGCCCCCTCACAGACGTACTTGATCGCAACAGCCGCATCCGGATCTTGCGTACGATTCCAGCATTTGCCACCAAGTCTCAAGAAGCTCTCGACTATGCAGTATCTCAGCTTGAGATTAAAGCCTTCCAGGACTCCCAGTGCATCATTCGGCAGGGTGACACGGCCGTGGCCTTTTACATCGTGAAATCGGGATGCGTCAAGCTTATCAAGAAGCGACAGGATGGTGCGAACAACCTTGTGACGGAAGAATTCTTGCTGAAGGCCAACGACACTTTCGGAGGCGAAGTGTTCGACCAGGCTGACAAGTACGCATCAACAGTCATATCAGCCGGCCGCTCTCAGTGCCAGCGGCTCAAAGTATCGTCGCTCGCTCGATCTGGCTCCCGCCAGTTCACACAGGTAACCAAGTGCAGCACTAATACCGAGAGGAAGCATGTGTCAGCTGACGACCATGTCTCTTTGTCCTTCCAGCGTGTGAACATAGGAGAGCAAGGTCGAATCAAAAGCTGCACTCTCACTCTTGACGACATTCAAGTGGTATGGCTCAGATGTCAAGTGCAACTGAAATCTTGATTCAGCTGCTAATGTGCGTTGTGCTTTTAGGCGGGTGTGCTGGGTGAAGGGTCATTCGGTAAAGTCGTCATGGTGCATGCACTTGTGGACGGCGAACAGGAGCAACCCATGGCTCTCAAAATTATGGCGAAATCGCACATTATCGAATCCGACCAAAAGGTCCAAGTCATGCGCGAGAAGCAGGTTCTCATGACGCTTCCAAAGCACCCTTTTATTGTCGACTTGTACGCCACGTACCAAGTAAGTAACCAATCCACTCGTTCGTATCGGCAAAGTGTCGAGGCTAACCACACTTGCTGAAAACAGGATGGAAACAATCTGTACATGCTGATGGAGCTGGTTCAAGGTGGCGAGCTCTTCACACTTCTTCACAACGAAGAGTTCATTGAGACAGTTGACGAATCCTCTGTCAGGTTTTACTCAGCGAATGCGGTTCTCGGGTTACAGCACATGCACCGTTTTGACTACGCATATCGAGACCTGAAGCCTGAAAACTTGTTGATCAGTCGAGAGGGATATCTGAAGTTTGTCGACTTCGGCTTCGCCAAGAAGATTCCCTTCACTGTGGTCAATAGCGATGGTATCGAAGAGCTCCACTCTCGAACGTTTACGCTCTGCGGCACACTCGAGTACCTTGCGCCCGAATTTGTGCTGAATACGGGCCACGACCTCGCCGTCGATTACTGTACGTCCGTCACTGCTGTTTGGATCGGACATGCTTCGGCACTAACTAGACTACTTGTCTCCCACAGGGGCGCTTGGTATCTTGATCTACGAGATGCTGGTCGGGTACACGCCGTTCGGTACTGGCGACGGCGACACCACGCAACTTTTCCGCAACATCGCCATGATTCGAACCGGTGCGAACTCGGTGGACTTCCCGTTCCATCTCCAGGAGAACTGCCCACACGCCTGTGACCTCGTGCGCCGTTTATTACAGGGTGACCCCACCAAGCGCATAGGCGTGGGCATCAACGGTGACCAAGAACTACGACAGCATCCGTGGTTCAGCAAGATCGAATGGGATAAGCTGTACGGTATGAAGCTTGAGCCGCCATACCTGCCACCACTCAGCGGCAAGTACGATATCTCCCTCTTTGAAGGCGAAATTGGCAACCGTGCCAAAGACCGAGCCTTCGACGGTCAAGGAGACGAATACTTCGTCGGCTTTTAAGAACATGTAGCTTCCTGACGCATCACCACTCCTCGCAATCCAGTAGACTTGTCTCGATAGATCGGAAAGAAGTTCCAGGAATCATAAATTAATTCTACCGAGCACTCCAGAACGATATATCACACGCTAGCACTTGACGGCTCCTCCATATCTCCATTTCCTTCGTGCTGACGAATCACACGACTGATCGATCTCAACCTCACCGCAATTTCACGTTGAACCTCGCGTGTTTCTTGATGAATCTGTAGTATTGCTTCCATTTGCTCCATAGGGTCAGGTGGCAGCGGCGGTAAGCTCTCCATCATCGGTGGTGGTGGCACCATGACCACCTCCACCGCCGTCGGATGTTGGTGCTGCGTCATGGCAGATCGCGGCGGTCGGAGTCGTCGAATCTGCTGCTGAGGGTCTGGTATCAAGCCCGCTTGCTCTCTGGCTCGGTCAATAACCTCAATAAGTTCGCGGATCTTGGTCTGTTCTTCTTGCAGTTTCTTTCTCGCGGGCGTCAACACTGCCATCCTCGTGGCCGTCATCTGGCCGTCTTTGCTCTGTTTAGGCGGGCGTTGCGCCTTCATATTGATTTCTCTGCGTCGGTTTCTTATAAGTACTAGAAACTCGGCATGGGTGAGTCGGGGCTCATCTGGCGCGCCTCCTTCTTTCAGGAACTGCAGATAACTCTGCTGCAAGAGCTGCTGCGTCTCGTGTTTGTCCGGGAGCCGACCAAAGTCCCTCGCATACTGCGCGTACCGCTGCAGACACATTAATTGGAGTTGTTTACTAAAGTTCTTGCGCTTAAACCGTTGCGTGGCGGCGACACCGAGTCTCGGACGCTGTGTAGGTGGCTGTTCCTGTCTCTCGAGCACCATGGAGCTCGCCGCCGCGTGGGTGGTGTAGCCCAGGTCAGCCTCGCTGAGCTTGGCGAAGGTGTCGTCGTCCAGCGCGGCCTGCGCCGCCTTCCAGGCCAGCTCCACCTCCACATCTGCGGCCGCCTCCATCGCTCAAGTATAGTGCGGAATCCGGAATGATGGTCCAGCAGGAAGGTTTCTCTTTCCCATGATTGGCAGCAATAAATTGATTTCAACCAATTACATGGCTGAAAGGCATCACCACACGTTTTCCAGTCCCCTCCCATACAAGATTCCATCAGCTATGCAGCGAGTGATGACGATGCGTCTGCGGCTGGTGCAGCGGCCCGTACGCGCGGGCGTCTCCGGCAGCAGTAGCTTCTCCACGAAGACGCAGGAGTTTACGGACATCGTGTACGGCCAGGACACAGGCGTGCGCACCGTGCAGTTCAACCGTCCGGAGAAGCTGAATGCGCTGACGCTCCCCATGGCACAGCACCTGACCCAGCGCCTGCACAAGATCGAGGTCAACAGCACCGTGAATACTGTCGTGTTCTCCGGTAACGGGGGCAAGGCCTTTTGCGCCGGCGGCGATATCCGCGCGCTGGCGGACAACGGCAAGGACCCAGCCACGAGGCACGTGGCGCTTGACTTTTTCCGCCACGAGTACCGACTCAACTATCTGCTGGCGACCACCGAGAAGCCCATCATCTCGTTCCTCAATGGCGTCACCATGGGCGGAGGCGTGGGCCTATCCATGCACGGAAAGTTCGTGGTAGCCACCGAGAAGACGGTGTTCGCTATGCCCGAGACGGCCATCGGCTTCTTCCCGGACGTGGGTGCGTCCTACCTGCTGCCGCGGCTCGGCCGTCGCCTCGTTGAGGGCGAGGACTATGTGGCTGATGTGCTAAAGTCGCAGGCGCTCAAGGGACAGGGTGTACGTTGGGGAAAAGATCGCCAAGTATCGAAGAGAAAACTGATGATTTGTTTTTATTGTGATTTTTGATGATGATAGCTGGGCACGTACTTGGCGCTCACCGGCGAGCGTCTCAAGGGCAAAGAGGTCATTGGCCTCGGACTTGCGACCCACTACCTGGAGACGAACGAGTACGAGACGCTGGTGCACCACCTGACGGGCCTCGAGTTCGGCAGACACGTGCCGCAAGAGGAGCGCGATGAGATTATTCACGAGGCTCTGGAGGAGCTCGAGACGGACGACGCCATCCAAGAGATTGACCCTGGTGAGTTGAGAGTTGAAGCTGTGAGGTTGGAATCTTTGGATTTTGCTAACGGATTGGGTTGCTTTGATGAACTGTAGAGTACCTGGAGACGGTTGAGTCGGTGTTCGGTGCGCTCAACGAGAACGACACAGTGGAGGGCATCTTCGAGCGTTTGGAGGTGAGATGAAGGCGCTTTTACCTTGCTAGATGGGTGTGCTTTTTCTAATGTGGTTTGTTGTACGCATTTTCTTAACTACAGAAGCTGAACACGGACTGGTCGAACGAGACTCTGGCGACGCTCAAGAAGATGTCGCCGCTTAGTTTGAAGGTGACGCTGGAGCAGATGCGACAGGGTGCCGTGAAGACGTGTGCCGAGTGCTTCCAGATGGAGTACCGTATGGCTACACGCATGATGGAGAACCCGGACTTCTTCGAGGGCGTGCGCTCGGTGGTCGTGGACAAGGATCGCAACCCAAAGTGGGCAAAGGGCGACATTACCAAGGTGACGGCTAAGGAGGTGGAGGCATTCTTCAAGCCGCTGGACAAGGACCAGGAGCTGATTCTGTACCCGTCCGTGACGGCAGCGACGGAGAAGAAGGAATAAGACTCGTCGCTCAGGACGTCATTAAACCTTCAGCTAAGCGCGAAGAATTCAACAACGAACGAAAAAGGATGCAGCAGCTCTCTCGACTAACACAGCATACATGTTCTCTGTTGTGCTAAGAAAAGATGACTGCCTGCGCAATCACCTGAATCCCGGTGCACACTCGTTGTTGATTGCAGGAACCCAGGGGCTATTTTCAAGAAAAACGAGGCGCGTGGCATCATACGGTTTGTATTTATAGTGGTGTGTTTGAATGCTTCATCCTCGAGGGCATCGCTCGATTGTGTGGCTAGTCTGTGAAGGTGCGAGGTGCCTTGACTGACCTTGTCTATCTACAGCCGATCAGTTGCATTTAGCTGGGAGCTATCCTGCTTGCTGTTGTGCAAGATGATGTCACCCGAGGCGCTCGGCCGTACACACAAACGCCATGTCACGGATATCGTTCGGATAGCGCTTGAGCGGAAGGGCGTAATCGGCTTCATCGACGTTCATGACGGGATGACATTGCTCGAGGCACGTACGCTCATTTGGGAAAATGTCGAGGACGCACCGCCCGAGTTTCAATTTGTCTTGGATGATGGCGTACCTGTGAGTGCCCGACAAGAAGGGACCCAGAAAATCGCGTACTTCTATCCGATGGTGCGCATTCGAGAACTACGTAGAGCAGCTTTATCGCCGGTGCCATCACCGCGACGGTCAAATACTGGTATGAATCTTACCGCCACGAGTACTGGTCTCACACCCGGCTCATCAGAAAAAGTATGTGTGAGCACAGCGTCCGGAGAAGAATTTCACGTATGGATTACTGACGACTACACATTCCAGCAACTGCGCCGCGATTCTGCTCGGTATTGGAATATTCCTGCTGGCGAGGTCGCACTAGCTGATGGAGAGGGCTGCCTGTGGCCCGAGCAGGCCAGAATTCTGTCGTTGATGAGTGTTGAAAAACTTCACAACAAAGGAATCATTCTTGAGTACAAAGGAGGTACTATCGCTGCGAAGGCTCCAAACACCGTCAGTTTGAAAGACGCTATGAGTGCTGCGACTGGCGGAGGAAGCAAGCGTCCTGGGACTCGTCGAGCAATTTCAGTTTCAACTCTGCCACTATCACTACCTCAACCGCTGGGGCTTGGCAATTCTACACAGCCTTTGGGGTCCTTCGTTGCACTCCGTCGATCATTGTCAGCGTCTGAACCGGAACCGTTGTCAGGCGAAGCAACGTTTGCGGCGCCCTCAACAAACCCTGTGGAAGAACTATGGCGAATTTTCACATTCTACTGCGTCAATGGGGACAGCATGGAACTTGAGTGCTTGAAAGCCCATCAGTTCAACAGGTTGCTGCGCGATTCGCGGGTTTTTGGGGGACATTTGACTCCGGCAATGGTGGATATCATTTACACTTCCGAGACAAAAGGAAGGCAGCAAGGATCTGGAAAAATGAACTACGAGGAATTCCTTGATGCGTTAGTGAAAGTAGCAAGAGCAGCCCACACTAAGGGAAATCGATCAAACTGCAGCACCAGCAAACTCCTGTGCGACAGTGAAGAGGAAGACGAACTCTTCCAAAGGTTGGTTATGGACCATATCCTTCCACTGGCATCTCGATGGCCTACCAACACTTGGGCGCAGCACACGCAGCGCTTGAGGAGGCCTGAAATTGTGTCTTTCATGTCAAAATTTCTCGAGCCACTGGTCGAGATGTTCATGTTCTATGCTAAAAGCTACGTCTTGAACGTCTCTGGAGTCAAGGAGTTCTACATGTCGTATGCTGACTATCAGAAATTTATCAACGACTTCTGCTTCGCCAATCTGCAAATCTCAAGCGTTGAGGCTGCTCATGGTTTTCTGGCTTCTTGCTCAAGCCCTCTCTTTCATGGAGCTCTGTTTGAGGCAGCTATAGGGGGCCAGGACAAGTCACAGAGTGCAGATTGCAACGAGGCGGCATCGCAGGTCGCAGAAAGTTTGTCAGGAGTTGGCTGCAGTGCCGGGATAGCGTCGATTCAGCGAATCCTCGAAAGTGTTGAAGGAGTTGTAGCTTATGCTTTCCCTCAAAACCAAGTGGGGCGTATGTGCATGGGGGTCTCAGCCTTTCTCGATGCTCTGGGACGCATTGGGCTCACCGCTTTCTCGAAAACGCGATCTCTCAAGACGATTCACTGTGTAAAAGGAGTATTTCATCACCTCAGTCGAGGCTTGACACGCTCAAGAGTGCTGGCGATCCTTAAGAACCACGGCTCCACTTCAATGCACGCCTCGAAATTTTATTCTGGTAGTGTCGCCTTCAACAACAAGTTTCTGGACATGTGGCGATACGAGGGCTCTCCCGATTATCTTACTCTTGACAGCATGAGTGGTTATCCAGGATCTCCAGACGCAAAGATGATGGCTTCCGGTCTGACTGCAGGATTTTCTACAGGCACCGAAGCCATCGTATCCAGCACAGGGGCACCGTTCGTTGGTAACACGAATCGCCGGGTCTTCTCAGCTCCGTTCTCGTCTTCAACACCTTTCAACGACAAATGCGTACCAAATGGCAGCGGGCGTGGACGTGAAGCTCTTGATCGGCTTGTGCGCAATGCGTTCCTTCGCAACGCCATTACGGCAAATGATCAACATGCGTCGCAACCAGTACGGTGCACCTCTGAAGAAGTGTTGGCCAGGCAACCCATCGATCCGTCTTGCAGAATACCGGAGCATCTAGTAGATTCTACAATTCTTGATGTATTCAAGAAGCAGGAGCAGCGAGCGGTTGACCCACCAGCTATTGTACCTGAGACTATGTTATCCAGAGTACCGGAGAAGCCTGACAGCAAGCAATCCGTTGATGAGATATCCGCGGTCGACACGAGGCAAGCGACACTTCCCAGCTCTGATCGTACTCGATCCCCTCCTCGAAGTCCAAGTTTGCAGGTGCGAACAACCACGACTACGATATCTCCCCCACCTTCACCACCAGGGAAGGCTCCATTGCGCCAAGAAGACGAGAAAGTCTTCTTCGAGAGCATTTTGCTGAAAGGTGGCGTTTTCAAGAAGTATGGGCAGTGGGGAAACCCGCATAGACGCTTCGTCTGGTGCTCGAAGGACTTCGACGCAATCTACTGGAGGCCGCTTAACAAAAAGAGCAACCTGACAAAAGATAGCATCACAGTCGCCTCGATGGTGTCTGTGCTACCTGGAAACTCAACTCGCACACGATACGCCTTCATGAAACACCTATCTGAAGGTAAGCTCGAGGGTCGTCAATATTTGCGATGGCCTCTGCCACCATGATAACCTCACTGCTTTTGTTGTTGTTTCATCTTGACAGATAAAGCATTGAGCCGATGTTTCTCGGTTGTGTCCGAGGATCGGCGTCTGGACTTGGAGGCCGATTCGGAGGCTACGCGTGATTTGTGGACAAGTGCACTCGTGTTCCTTATGAGAGAGTATCGGACTCGATCAGTCATGAAGACCTAACTTAATACTAGACAGCAAGCATACGATTCCGTCTGGTAAATGAATTTCTCTACCTTTTCGTTCACTCATACGAGCGACGAATTGATACAGATACGTGATTTGAAAATCTCGCCCTCAGACAGTCATACACAGCTTAGTCGGTCTTCAGGCACTTGTCGAGGGCCGAAAACTCCGAGTAGAACGCCGTGAACCAGTCCATCGTCTTGACCAGGTCCTCCGTGCCGCACATCTCGCGGATGCTGTGCATGCTCAGCTGCGCAAGACCAACGTCGATCGTGCGAATGCCCGTGTTGGTCGACAGGATGGGGCCAATGGTCGATCCGCAGCCAGTGTCCTGACGCACCACGAACTCCTGGATGTCGACATTGTGGAGACGCGCCAGTTCCTTCATCAGGAAGGCAGACGTGCCGCTCGTAGCATAACGCTCATTGGCATTGTATTTGATGACGGGGCCAGCGTGAATAGCAGGACGGTGGTTCTGCTCGTGCTTTTCGGAGTAGTTTGAGTGCACACCGTGAGCCATATCGGCCGACACCATGAAAGACTTTCTAGCGGCCGCTCCGCAGAGCTCACCCTGCGCCACACGCTCGGCCACCGACTGCATGAAGTTTGACCCCGCGCCCATGAGCGACTGCGACCCCACCTCCTCATTGTCAAACAGCGCGGCGACACGGACGTTCTCGTCATCCGCCAAGTTGTCCAGCGACTTGATCAGCGACTGCATCGCCAGCCACGAGCAGCACAGGTTGTCGAGTCTGGGCGAGAAGATGAACTCCTCCAGCACACCGCCGACGTTGGCTCCCTGGGTGTCGAACAGACACAGCTCGAAGTCGCAGATCTGGTCGATCTTGACGTCCAGCTCCTTGGCAATGAGCTGCAGCAGCACTGACGAGTGCTTCGACTTGGGCTGGTCCTTGTCTTCCGTCGTGGCCTCGAGCTGGGCGCGTGCGGCCGAAGCGATCACGGGCCGCAGGTGCGTCTCCTTGTTGAACTTGAATCCCTCCGACACGTTGCGGTCCAAGTGGATGGCGAGCGTGGGGATACGCATGATGGGGCGGTTCACGAGCAGAAGCTTGGACTGGAAGCTGGTGTCGCTCTCGCGCACGATGACGCGGCCCGCGAGGCCCAAGTCGCGGTCGAACCACGTGTGGAAGAGGCCGCCGCCGTACGTCTCGACGCCCACTTGTAGCCAGCCCTGGGACTCGATGTTGGACACGGGCTTGACCTTGAGGCACGGGCTGTCCGTGTGCGCCCCGATGATGTGGAAGCCGTTACCGCGCTGGTACTTGCCGCCGACGGCGAAGGCCACGATGGCCGATTGGTTGCGGGTCACGTAGTATTTGCCGTTGGGCTTCACGGCGTCCTTCCACGAATCCTCCTCGCGCAGCTGCGTGAAGCCGGCAGCCGTGAGCGTCTGCACAGTCTCGAAGACGGCGTGGAAGGGCGACGGGCTCTTGTTGATGAACTGCAGGAACGCACCCACGGTCTGTGGCGTGCGCGGGGACAGAACGAGCTTGGCCATGGCGAGTGCGAAATCCAGAGTGGTGGTCTTGATCCCCACGATGCAAATGCGGAAGTGATACGAGATCACAAAGGTCGGTCTGACAGGATGGGTACGCGAAAGGTACATATCTATTATAAGAGGTGCCACGAATGGGAAAACGTGTTTAGAAATGTTCCCTTGAACGCGTTACAAGGTTTCAGGTAATGCTGTAGACGAGATGAGTGTTTCGCCGCCGATCTACAGCGGGATGTTCCCGTGCTTCTTCCACGGGTTCTTGACGTCCTTGGTCTCCAACACGTCCAAGTCCTCGCATATGTGGCGGCGTGTATTCACGGGCTCGATGATGTCGTCCACGAAACCGCGCTGGGCCGCGACCTGCGAGCAAACAGAGAGGGACGTCAGGTGTATAGCAACGGCATCACAAAAGCAGCAAGCGCACCATGGGGTTGGCGAACTTCTTCTCGTAGTCAGCAGTGTTCTCCTCCACGTTCTGTCCGCGGAAAATGATTTCCACCGCGCCCTTGGCTCCCATGACGGCGATCTCGGCTGACGGCCACCTGGGTAGGTACAGAGGACAAACGTTATCAAATGCACCCCAGCCAGAGAAGTAGAAATCACAAGCCACTTACGCGTAGTTGATGTCGCCGCGGAGGTGTTTGGAGCTCATGACGTCGTAGGCACCACCGTACGCCTTGCGCGTGATGATTGTGATCTTGGGCACCGTCGCCTCGGCATACGCGTACAGCAGCTTGGCTCCGTGACGGATAATTCCGCCGTACTCCTGGTCTGTGCCCGGCAGGAAGCCCGGCACATCCACAAGAGTGACGATGGGAATGTTGAACGAGTCGCAAAAGCGCACAAAGCGCGCACCCTTCACAGACGAGTTGATGTCCAAACAGCCAGCGAGCTCCATGGGCTGGTTCGCAACAATGCCCACGACGCGGCCTTCCATGCGGCCGAAGCCGACGAGGATGTTCTTGGCGTAGTCCGGCATGATCTCGAAGAAGTCGAACGAGTCCACGAGCTGGTGGATAATGTCCTTCATGTTGTACGGCACGTTCGGGTCCGGCGGCACGATGCTCTCGAGCGTGGGCACGGGGCGGTTGCGGTCGTCATCTGACTTGCGTACAGGCGGCTTCTCCTTGTTGTTGAGCGGTAGGAAGTCGAAGAATCGGCGCATCTCTCGAATCGCCTCCACGTCGTTATCAAACGCGCAGTGTGCTACACCGGACGTCTTGGTGTGGGTCGCAGCGCCTCCCAGTTCCTCCTGCGTTACTTCTTCGTTTGTCACAGTCTTGACCACATCTGGGCCCGTCACAAACATGTACGACGAGTCCCGACACATGAAAATGAAGTCCGTCATGGCCGGCGAGTACACGGCGCCTCCCGCACACGGTCCCATGACCATCGTCAGCTGGGGAACGACCCCCGACGCCAGTACATTCAGCTGGAAGATATCCGCGTATCCTGCCAGCGAGGCCACGCCTTCTTGGATGCGGGCACCACCCGAGTCGTTGAGTCCAATAACAGGCGCGCCCAGTTCCATTGCCTTGTTCATGATCTTGACGATCTTCTCGGCGTAGGTCTCGGATAGACTGCCGCCAAAGACGGTGAAATCCTGGCTGAAAACGAACGTCAGGCGTCCGTTGATTAGTCCTCGACCAGTGACGACGCCGTCTCCAGGATACTGCTGTGTCTCCATGCCAAAGTCCGAGCAGCGGTGCGACTTAAGCATGTCGAACTCGCGGAACGTCCCCGTGTCCAGCAGCAGCTCCAGACGCTCGCGCGCCGTTAGACTTCCCTTTTCGTGCTGCTTGGCCACACGCGGGGCGCCGCCGCCCTCGAGCGCTCGCTGTCGCGCCTGCTGAAGCTCGTCCTTGAACGCGAGCTTACGCGCCGCGGGTGTGAGGATGGGGGAGGCCGCGTCGTCCACGAGCGCGCTCATCCATCGCGTGTGCAGCTGCATTGCAACGGCGTCAGATATTAGCAGGGGTGCAGCTAGGCAAAACACGTACGTGGGGCTGCCGCAGCAGGCGGAGGTGTCTGGAGGCCAGCATAGCAAGAGGTGGCGTCGTGTACTGAGCCCACACAAATCCAAAGTGATTGGTCGGATCTCCGATAAGTTCAAGTGCGGGTCGGAAAGGACCTGGATGTTGTATGCTGGAATAGGACCCGCCAACCCATGGGTCAGCTGGTGCAGAAATGAAACAGCGCCGACGAGTTGAAGTTGCCTTTTACATGGTTGACAGGAAGTGCACGAATTGCACGAGGCGAAGGAGCTGTGAGTGTGGTGTCGCTCATAGACTGCTGTGACTGCTGCAGGGGAAGGCATTTGAAGCCGCAACAGCATGCTCCTCGCTCGCCTGGTGGTTTGTCGACTTGACACTGTTGATAGATGGACGTGGTTCAAAACTGCCTGCAACGCAATGTTCACCAAGTACGGTACGTCACAGTTAGAATCTTCGGATCAAGATGGCTACAGCTTACCAGGCTGGTTATACTGGCAACGCCGTGCGAAGTGGAACCAAACGATAGCACACTGATAAGCCTCTGTCAGGATGCGCCAAAGGCACTCGGGAGCTTCTCAATTTCGACCTCGGTCTGGACGCCACATCACCACACGGAAGCAACGTTTGGCTTCCCTCCCTCAGCAACTAAAAACTGTCACTTACAGCTTGAACCTGGCACTCGTTCCCCCTTGCTCGCTCCGTGTGAGTACGCACCGCTTGTTGCTCCACCACTATGATACCACAGAAACCAGCAGACAGAAAATCTAAACTACGTTCTCACCCATTCCAGCTGCTCCACCCTGAAAAGCGTCTGTCATCCTTGTCTTGACTGGGCTTCCGGATTGTCGAACACTCTTGGGTCCAACGTGAAAATGCGCAATTACCAGCTTCATTTCTTCGTCGGGTTCCAGAGTGTATGAAAGCTGCTGCTTCCCGATAGCAACAAACACTGTTAATTGCTGCATGCAAAGAGAAACGAGTTGAAAGATCTCAGTCGACAGAGTTGAGCTCAGTAATGATGCGACTGAAGGTAAAGGGTACACAACTATCGCTCGGTGGATGGTTGAACGGAGAATCGAATTGAACCCGTTGTAAAAATATTCAAACGGCTTTGCGTTCACTGGACGCACTGGCGGCGCTGTTCCTTCCAGTTTCCCCCACTCGCTTATTTGCACCGCGAAAGAGAGCAACCAAAGAAGGCCAAATGGAATCGCTTAATTGGAGGGGATATCGGTGCCTATGGCTGCTTGTCATGTGCATGACTTTCATCGCTGTGGCATCGCAGGACAGCAGTGAGTGCTCCATTGGATGATATGGCTAGGAACAAGACTAATAGCTGGTTCCTCAAACACAGGCTCCGGTTTTAGCGTCACAATCAAACCTCTAGCAACGAGATCACCTACGGCAACTACCCCTTCAACTACCCCTCCAGCAACGGATCCTCTGACAACTACCCCTCCGGAGACAGCAACTCCTGTGACAGCCCCCCCCCAGACTGACCCTCCTGTGACGGATCGTCCCGAGACGAACCCCCCATCAACTGATCCCCCCGCAACAGACCCCCCAACAACTACCTCTCCAGCAACGGATTCTCCGACAACTACTTCTCCGTTAACGAAATCTCCAGCAACCAAGCCACCAACAACACAGCCTCCAACAACAACCACGCAAGCAACANCCCCCCCAGCAACAACCCCCCCAGCAACAGAACCTCCAGCAACAAGTCCCACGGAGACAAAAGCCCCAGATACAGAATCGCCAGCAACAGATCCTCCTCGGACTACATCTCCAGCCGCAACATCGCCGCCAACTACTACGGCAGCGCCTATTGCAAAACAAACCGCTACCCCGACTCCTACGACAAAGGCTCCAACCACCAGTGCCCCTGTGGTGGAGCATTATAATTCATCCACGTTGCCCCCGGGAGTGGATACGAGTCTGCTCAACGGCTCGGAGCTAGTCGCTGTGAAAGTCACAGAAACAATGCTGGGGAACGGCACCACGTCGTACAGCTACGTGGTCATCACCAAGACTGGGGACGCAGAGAAAACCATCGTGCTGAGCCCTGTAGTCAGCAGTCAAGGCACTACAGATCAGTCGGACAGCTCTTTGTCCGACACCAACACTTCTTCCAGCTCACTTGGAATCGGAGCAATTATCGGGATCGTCATAGGGGTCGTCGTCTTGATGCTCGTGCTGTTTGTATTCTTCTTCGCAAAGCGACGGCGCACCAAACACCGACCAAGCGATGCGTCTTTGGAAGACGTCTTAGAGTCACCAGTCGTTGGGAAGGATGTGTGGCAGGGTCGATCACCAGCAGGAACAGAGTATCGGGATCTGACCAGAACGACTGCGAACTCGCGTTCATCGGTTGGCTCACTGCCGAATAGCAGTAGCCACCAAACTACGTTGTGGGAGGACCCGATCATTCTGGCGTCGCGGATCCTCATCGACCGCGTTGAGCTGGGAGACGTCATCGGTCGCGGTGCTTTCGGTGAGGTCTATCGCGGACGCTATCGTGGCCAAGATGTCGCCATCAAGACGCTTTTGCCCGAGAAGCGCAAGGACCTAGCGCATATTCAGGCATTCTTGTCGGAGGTGCGGCTTATGGCGACGATGGAGCACCCGTACGTTGTGCAGTTCATCGGTGTAGCCTGGGAATCCCTGAGCGAAGTGAATTGCGTGACTGAGCTCATGGGCGGCGGTGATCTTCGCACGCTGCTGATAGACTATCTGGCCAGCGGCGTCCCACAAGGAATGGACAACAACAAGATGAAAATCGCGTACCAAGTGGCACACGCCTTGACGTACTTGCACTCGCTGGAGCCTATAGTGTTGCATCGAGATCTGAAGTCGCGCAACATTTTGCTGACAGAATCGATGGACGCCAAGATCACCGACTTCGGAGCCTCACGCATTCGGTCAGATGAGTCCATGACCTCCGGTGTAGGAAGCGCGTTGTGGATGGCACCGGAAGTTATGATGGGTAGGCACTACGACGAGAAGGCGGACGTATTCTCACTTGGCGTGGTGCTCTCGGAGCTAGACACGCACGAGATGCCGTACTCTCATGCAAAGGAGAGCAGCAGCAGTAGTGGTCGCCCACTTCCAGATACGGCGTTGCTGCAGATGGTGTCCGTGGGAAAGTTACGTGTTCGCCTCTCACCGTACATGGATCCTGCCATGGCTCGCTTCGTTGAGAGATGCGTGAGTGTGAGCCCGAACGATCGTCCCACGGCCGCTGAGGTGCTCTACTTCCTGCATGCGGCGAGACGAGACCGACAATACTGACTAGCGAGGGTTGTAGGCGCCAAACCGGAAGCAAAGTACAGTGGTGCCCACCTGGAGCAAAAAAGTAGATTAAGTGTATTTGGACGAAGCAATGATTAACCCGCTCTTCCAGACAAGGGTGCTGTATTCCACACACTGCATCGAAACCTTCCCAACGTTTTCTTTCTCGACCAGCCCGAAACTTCGACGAAAAGGAAAATTCGACGCGAAAGCATGGCACTTGGACGAATAACTAAAACATCTAGGAAAGTGTCCAAGTCACACTTTCTAAGGGCAGCATCTCCACCGGGGCTGCTATCCTAAAGCTAACCTATACCAAAAATAGGTCCAAAGCTATTTTTATTTAGTCGTTGGTCAGTTGATGCTCCACCGTCAGTGCTATATTGTCGGCTAAACAGATGGAGAGCTCTACAGGACTTCCGACGGGTTTGCAGCAAGTAGCAGCATTCTTGGAAGAAGACGAGGAAGAAGAGCTATTCGTGGGGCTGTTGTTCCAAGCGCGACCACCAGGCACAGGTGTGCCGCGACGACGCGGGGGATCCTACCCAGGCCCTCCGAATAAAAGATTGTACTGCAAATATACGGAAAGATTAGTACGGAATAATTTATTTCACGCGGATCGAAAAAAAGAGGTAATAACTTACGGCTTGACTTTTTATAATACATTGTATTTTTATTAATACCAGGTATTAATACTTCAGTAATTCAGGAAGTAATTACTTTTTTGCATGTCTGTGCATCTCCAGACACCATGAAAGCACTGGCTGTGAAGGCCTCTCTATAGTGAACTATCTAACAACCTAAAGTTGGCGCTTTACACCTCTAAGCCTCTTTTTTGGATCACGATGGCAACAAACAACCCGTTGAGCACGCGCCAAGTCTGCAACGTCGCTGGTCGAGCAGCCACCCTGTGACCTTGTCGTACTTGAACCTGATGCAGAGGAACTTCGAGACGACTCCGAGGTTCTTCCGCTGCAGCACCACCATATCCATGAAGAACGCTTCCACGCGCGCCTCGCTTGCGCCGGTCACCAGTAGGTCGTTGACGTAGACACCAACTAGCGTCACACCGTCTTTGTCGCGCTTGTGGTATAGACGGCTGTCCGTGTAGCACTGGACGTATCCGAGCATCGTGAGCACGTCGTGCAGGAGCAGGTTCCACAGCCTGCCCGCCTGTTTCAGCCCATTCAGGCTCTTCTTGAGCCGCAGCGCCAGGTCGCGCTTGTGTTTCACCCCCAGCTTAGTGAGCTTCTCCTCACTGATCTCCATCCCCTGCGGGATATGCAGGAAAATCTCCAGGTCCTCCTCCTTGTCGGCCTTCACGTAGGCGTTTGGCACATCGCCGTGCCGTGCTGGCATGCCCCAGATGAGCGCAAGCGCGAAGATAACCGTGCCGGTAGTCATGTCCATCACCGCTGAGAACGTGTCCGTGTAGTCGACGCCGTACGACTGCTCGTTGCCGCACGCCACAAGCCTTCCCTTGTACCGCTCAACCGTGCCATCGGTGTGTCTTTTCGTTTTGAAGACCCATTTGGAGTGCGGCAGCTTGCCGTCCCTCGGCTTGCACACCATCTCCCACGTCTGGTTGTCCTCGAGGGCCTCGATATCCTCCTTCACGGCCACGGCCCACTTGTCGGCGCTCTCGTCTCGCATCGACTCGCGGTAGTTCTGCAGGTCTGGCGCCATAAACGCGCTTACGGTGCCGACCGACACGTGCTTCTGGCTCATGTGCCGTGTCGTCATGCGCTATTGGCTTCTTCTTGCCCGTCAACTCGTTCGCGTGCCCCGCGCGGTCATCCCCTTCTGCTTGACGGTCAGCTCGCGCTCCTGGATGGACCCCCACAGCTCGGGGTCCTCGCGCTTCAGCTGCGCCTGCAGCTGGACATTCTGCTCGCTGTTGAGCGTTTCGACGTTTCGATGTGTTGCGTCGTCACCACGATCATGTCCTTGGGGATGTATACCTTGAATCCCTTGGTCTCATCGTTCTTTCCCAGGATCGTGCCCACCTCGGCGCGCGGCGCCCATTCCTTCTTGCTCGGGTCCCTGTATACCGTGCACGGGTTGCCGAACGTCACGATGCCCGTCAGGTCCGCGGGTTTGCCCGTGAGCATCGCCAACGGCGACTGCCGCTTCGGGTTCGCGCTTGTCGGGCTGCGGTTGAGCACGTAGGCGGCATACTCGACTGCGTGGCCCCAGAACTTCAGCGGCAGGCCGCTCGCGAAGAGCATGCAGCGCGCCATGTTCAGGATCGTGCGGTGCATCTGCTCGGCCTTGCCGTTCGATGCCTGGTTGTTGGCCTCGGTAACCTGTCGGCGAACCCCGGTCACACGGCACAACTCCTCGACGTTCTTGTACTCGCCGCCGCCATCCGTGCGCAGGACGTGCACGCGGCAATTATACTGCTTCTCGAAGAAGGTAAGAAACTCCTCGAACTTCTTCGTCGCCTCGATCTTGTTCTTGGCCAGGAAGACCCTCACGAAGTTGGAGCTGTGGTCGACGAAATCAATCAGGTACCGATTTCCGTTCCGGTCCATCGGCGCCATCCGGCCCTTGATGGCGCTGCATATAACGCCGCCGATCTTGTCCACCGGTGCGTTACGCCCCGTATTCTTATGCGACTGGTTGACGCGCGTCTGCTTGCCCTGAGCACACGTGAGACATTTCAACCGGGCGCGGATCGTAAGCTTGATCCCGGAATCCGGTACGTCTGCCATCCTCTCGACAGTGTCGTACGCCAGGTGGCCCAGTTGAGTGTGCATCTCCAACAACGTGCACTCGGGCACGGCCTCCGCGGCGTCGTCCCCGCCACTTTGTGCAGCCACACGAACTGCGTTCACCCGCTCGCGCTGCGTACAACCACCGATGCTATCCACCATGAGCACTCGCACATCACGTCGAACATCGAAGACGCGCTTGCTGTCGGCCGCGAGCTCCATGTAGCTCCTGTTGCCGCGCCGGACCAGGAACGCGCCCTTTTCTTCCAGCGAGGCGTAGCTCATGATGTTGTTGGTCAGCTCCATGCAGTAGTAGACGTCCGTGAGGTCCACTTCCACGACGCCCCCGTCCACCACTGTCCCGATGCCGACGGTGCCCTTGCGGGAGACGTTGAGCGCGCCACCGTTGGCTGTGCGCCGAGTGTCCGCGCAGTCCACGGCGTCGCGCAGCAGGCTCGAGTCGTTCACCAAGTGGACACTCGAGTCACTGTCCAGAAACCAGACATTGTTCTTGCTGGGGCTGCCAAGCTCCGCCCGGTCAACGGCCAACGTCACCTTCCCGTCGCCCGAGCTCGCTCCACTCGGGAAGTCCCGCTTCAGGTGCCCAGTGTTGCAACACTTCCAGCAGGCCTGGTCATCTGCAGTCTCCACGCGAGCGGCGAACCCTTGGCCTCGTCCACCTTGGCCTACACGACCACCATTTCCGGCTTGAGCTGGACCTCCGCGGCTCCCACCATCTGGTGCTGGTCTCGTATTCGCTGGCGAAGGCCACCAGTTCCCACGCGTGGCGCATGGCGTCGACCCGGCTTGGGTCGAGGCGGGTGAGCATCGCCTGCTTCACGTCTCCCACGGCCGAATCGCACACGCACTGGAGGACGAACTGGCCCGGGCAGCCCGAACGTTCGGCGACGCACACCAAGTACTGGAAGTGCTCCGTCCAAGACCTGTTGCTCGGCTTGGGCTCCGACATCAGCGCCGTCGCCTTGGTTACTGGCGTCCTTGTCGCGTAGAAAGCGAGCATCCGGTCCATCACGTGGTCCACCGTGTTCGCCTCGGTCGCCCAGAGAGGCTGCATCTTATTGAAGAAAGCCAGCGCCGGCCCTTCCATCTTGCCACTGAGGGCAAGAATCTTGAACTCTTCCGGCCAGTCACCGCCGCTCACCATCTGCGCGGCCCGCAGCCGCTGCACGAACTTCTTTTCCTTGCCCGTGAACTTTGGTACTCATTTCCCAATCTGCGAGACCAGTGACGACACCGGCTCCGCCAGAAACACCTGCACCGCAAGCCTTCTACCCGCCACAGCATTTGATCTGAAGTTGCTGAAGCCGAGGGACATGGACTGGCCGAACTTCAGTGACTTCTCCGCTAGCTGTAATTTCCATCCCGTCGAGGTCAGTCCTCACGTGCGTTGTTAGTTCACCAGTAGCGATGTCCTCTTGATCGGAAGATATGAGCATCAGCACGCCAACCGATGCCAGTGATACTGCGCTTTCACCACGCACGAGCACATTGCTGTCATCAGGAGTGGACTCATCCAGCGCCTCACTCCACGTGCTTTCCTCATGCCGCTTCTGAAACTCATCGCTCAGTCCTAAAGGTGCTGTCCTGTCTATCCAGACCCCGCCCGCAGAATACTATTAGATCGAGCCAAGCAGTGCCGTAGTCTGGTGCAAAACAAACACTCTTAGAACATCTCCACCGATGGTGCTATTCGGCTTCCAAAACCAAATTTTAGTCGTGAAAGTTGCTGTTGGCGATCCACCGCTGCTGCTGTCTCACTCGTAAAATTAGCGAAGAGCGCTATAAAGCCAAACACGCTGCCATATTTGGCAGCGCATATAGCAGCAGCAGAACGTTCTGTTAGGTTTAAGATATTCACTTTTGAACGAGCACCATTGCCTCAAGACCATCCAAGCCGACAAGAATCGCAGCTTCGAGACAGTGAATGCGAATTCCACCTCAACAGAGCCACGCCTACTGGAGCCTACAGACACCAGTGCAACCCCTTCTAAAACTCGCGGTTCAATCTCCCTGCAGATTCCACAGATGTTCCACAAGGTCGCGCGGTAATTGGCGATACCGAACCTTGTCGCGCAACTTTGAAGTGCGGAAGATGAGTACTGTGACGGTAAGCCGGCTAACTTCATGACGAGGTCGATGTACGGTAAATTGAGGTGCGTCTTGCTGTTATCGACAAGATGCAAGTGTGGATCGTACTGCAGATACGGGATCTCGTTAAATTGATATAGCTCTGCTTCATCGTTCACTGTCATGTTGTGCATGATAATGTACGCATGCATCCCTTTATCCATTTTGTCAGCACAAAGGGCTCAGGTCCAAAGTACTGTTGTAGCAAACGAAGATGGTGAGCATGACTCTCACACTTGCTGAGGCAATGGTAGTCTTGGTGGTACGTGCAAAGTGATGTCTCACTGCCTCAATGTGTCCGAGGCTATCATAGAAGAAGTGGACAAGCTTGTCGTAGAAACCAACCTGACCCAAGAGGCCATTTGGCTTGCGGTCGTTGACACATACTACCTGCAAAGTGGACCTCCAGTGCGTGGCTTATCGAAAAACACTGTTGCGAATCGTGTCAAATGAGCTCGTGGCAATCAATCCAGCGGTACTAGCAACCGTGACATCAAGATTCTCCCCTTGTCGAAGACAAAAGGGTCAAGGGAGGTTTTATTCCCCAGCTCCAGTACTCATGGCACGACGACATCAAGGCGCACAAAAATATCGTGGGTATCGATCGGGTCATTACATGGGCGCATCTTGATCTTCGTAACTTGTTGCGCTTTGAACAATTGTCATGGTTCATCGATGGCACATTTCGTTGTGCACCAAATGGATACAAACCGTGTGTGGTGATTATGATCTACGATGTCTCGAGTGAGTTGTATATTACGTAATTTTCTCTCTCACCTCGTAAATGAGTAGAGGGGGGGGTAGGAACACACAGAAAATCTCACTATCTAACGGTATGAGTCCCACCAACCGCACACGGGTGCCTCTAATATATAGGGAACGACACTCCCTGTCGTCTCCAACTCTCGGCCACTCCTATCTCTTGGATTGACCAACAGCTAGCTCTCAGTTCAATGTACCTCGAGCTCGCCGACAGGCATTCCACGCAGACGAGTGTATCCAGACCCTAAGACAAGCTAGTTAGACTTACCGAATACGGACTTGACCCTTGGTGGCTTGGGGAGGGGGGGGAGACTGCTGGTTTTTGTTTATCTACGGCTCTGAGAGCCTCTGTAGGCCATCATATAGCTAGTCATATACATATATACAAACATCAAGTGTGAACAGATCTCTGTAGGAGATCTTATGGCCGACTCTATACAGCCGAGAGTACGACACCGAAGTTGGTGCAAAATGAGGCTTTTAATCTCGGCCGGGGTTTTATTAGGCCCTACAGAGATCTCGGTCACTAGCGTTCCTAGGTCACTATAGCACGGGAAATGAGATTCGCCGACCATAATGCGCTGGTCGCTTTCCGCCAGCAAGTGGAACACCCATAAACTGGCGGCCGAGCCTGGTGACTTGACTCAAAAACCAACACCACAGAGCCTACAGCACAACACGAACAGAATCAACATACAACGCATCGTCCATTTCAAAAGACACGAGGAGTAAGTCTACATACGTTCGCGGTTATTGCAAGACTGAACGAGACGACGTTGGACGTCTGGTCTCTCGTAGTCGAGGCGTCGTTCTGCCTGCAACAGAGTAAACGGTCACGCGCGTCAAACAACACACGCTTGCATGAGGATTGGTCCTACCCAATTCAGGGAGCACATTAAACTGACAAAAGCCTGATTAAATAATTGTTTGGTCCAACATATTTTTGGTCTAGCCAAACAATTCGAGTTTGATCATGGTGTTTAATGCATCCTTTAATGCGCCCTAACTCTTGTGATTACACTTCGCAGTCTACTCGACTGGGTCCATACCGCTAGGCATACGTCCTGCGCGTGCCAGGCGTGTGGTCTGTGGGGGCAGCTATTGGGGAGACACGAACGGTGTGATCTGATTGGCGGATCTTTTGGTATCACGGACGGTGATTGGACGGATGGTTTCAACTTGCACATCAGATGGTGATTTGCATGTGCATTGACGAGACCAACCGTGTCCGTTGCAGTATGCAAATCATATACGATTGTATACACGGATCGTGTCCGTTGGATTAGACCGTGTCCGTTGCATAATGTAATCAAGTGGAAACAGGGGGTACTAGGAGAACTACATGTGTAGGAGAGAGCAAGCAGGACTAGGACGTTTAACTCAATGGATCTCACTTTCGGATTTCTTTCCTACCCCTCATCTCGACTACCAAGCCACGCCTGCATTCGCAATTCTAACCCTACTGATTAAACCGTTTTATGTGTTGTGAACACCGATTACTTTGTCCTGTGAAAAGACCGGATTATTGTACGGCTTTGCATACTGTCCCAGTGCTAAATCAACCCGTATGGCGACAGTAAAATGACGTATAAAAAAACGATAAGCCAGCTTTAATGTTAGGATTAAATCGTATGCTTTGAATGGAGGCGGAAGAGAGCGTGGCGAATTCAAACTCTGGAAGCATAACAGAATTGGCAACAGTTCTCATGTACGGCGCCGAATTTCGATGGCGAGCAATCGTTTTGCATTACGCCTACAGCGTCCCGTGCGACCTTGTCGGTAGAATTTTCGGTGACTTTGACGGAGACGCAAGCGAGGGTCATTGTGTGTGAGGCCCGTGTCGAATTTATTTGTGTTGAGCTCTGAATGCCGTCGCCACTTCGGACATTCAGACGGATTTATTAATAAATCGGCGGCGTAGGCTGACTTATATTTAAATCGGCTCCGTGCCTGGTAAGAACTATTCATCGTGATTAGATGTTTAATTTTAGGCAGCCGGCTCTTAAACGCCGAGAGCCGCATCTGATTTAGAAATTATTAA
>KV725144.1:0-23833 GCA_000500205.2 Phytophthora lateralis
GAGAAGCGTTTTCTTGTACCATGTTGCATTCGGGTACAACACGCTTGCTCAAATGCAACATCCAGGATACCATCAAACTCCAGGGCCATCGGCGCATTTTTGGCCACTCAGCGGACTTCAACTTGGTTCGTTTGAATTCTCGAGCGGCGCACTTTCTCGTTTTTCCCGCCCAAAAATCCCCGTTTGGCTAAATACTCATTTCCCAACAGGACCATCGAGAAGCTCACGGCATCTTCGACTGGACCATGACGAACGACGCGTACTACCGGATGGCGTTGGCGCAAATGCAGAGCGAGCACTCGCAGACCGTAGCGGCGGTAGAGCTGAAGGTGGCCGCGCTCTCGCAGGACAACGAGCGGCTGACCGCGGAGCTGCGTGCGAGCAGGCAGCAGCAGCAGACGGCAGCTGATCAGATCGGGCTACAGGCCGTGGCCATGGCCGACACCATTGTCGCGAAAAGGTACTCGGCGATGACCCGCGAGGTTGCGGCGCTCGAACACCGCCTACAGGAGGAACGGGACGACCGAGCCAAGAGCGACCAGGCAAGAGAAATGACTGGGCCAGATTCACCAAGCAGCTCGAAGAGGCGAAAAAGAGAGTGCAGACGACTGTGACCAGCAGCAAGAACTCCGAGCAGAGGCTGCTGGCCGTGGTCCAGAAGAAGCAGGACATGAAGACGCGCTACGAGATGAAGCTGCGCGGCAAAAGTGACCACATTAAATACCTGGGAGAAGAGCTGGTGGAGCTGCATATGGAGCTGGTGACGGTGGAGATGGAGCTGGAGACGAGGCTGAGGGAGGAAAGCAGCAGTCCACGGCGGTGAACACCTGGAGTACGACAGAGACGACGGCGGAGGAGACACGTATCCGGGAGCGGGAGGAGGAGGAGGTCAGTACATCGAGGCTAGGAATGAAACTAAGAGGCGTCGGGTGGACAGCAGTCACAGCGCATTCGAGAACCTACGACTGGTTCGGTGAGAGCTGGACTCCTGCTGCAGCCAGGTGGAAGAAGATGACGATTGGAGACAAGTTGATGGAATGATTGGCGTGGTGAATTGGTACGGTACATTTCTGCCTCGCATCGTGGCTATTCCGCGCGACGCGGGACCCATTTCTCCCAATGTTCCAAGCAACAAGATATCAAGCGGCACGGTGAATCAGCACAAATCCAGTTTGGCAAGCAAAGACCCATTTCTCTCTGTCGTGGCTGATCTCTCGTGGAAGGTTTCTGGACGTGGGGTGCCGAGACTTAGTAGGCCTTGCCTGAAGTTGCGCCAGCGGCTCAGTTGATCGGGGCTCATTACCCCCGTTGAAGCTGTAGCTCCTGGCGTGCTTCGCATGAGGTGCAGGTGTGGTGTGCTTTCGAGGTGGTCGACAGGGACTCATTACTCCTTGTTGACCACTTTGGTCGTTCACTCGCTTGCTCTTCTACTCTGCTGCGATGCCCGCCCCGCGTCCGAGATTTTCTTCGTGACATGCTACGGCGATCTCGACTCAATCCTCGACAACCTGCTGAAGAAGCGACCACGCTTGCTAGCTACGAACAGCCCGAAGACAAGTTTGTACTTTACATGATGAGTATGCGTAGATATCGTAACGTAGTGGCAATACATTTTATTGAAACCAGCAATGGGATGCGGAGTAAAGAGCACGCAGACGTTGTCTCAACGTCAACACAAAAAAATAACCAGCAAAAACCAAGTAAAGCAACGCACAGGCTGTCACTGCCTTTCATTTCTTTTATGATACTAGTGTGAACAGTATCGTTCCTACAGCAGCTAACGTTTTACTTTCACTCGACGCCCGATCCTTGTCCGTTCTCATGATACTCCATCTATGATTCTTGTTCCCTGATTGAGTGACCCACGGGTGGGGTCAAAGTGTGCCTAGCAAAAATCATGGATATTGAGAACTCGATGAAGCTTGCTTCGACAACTAACCTGTGGACTTTGAGACAATACACTTAGTATGCTTGACTTGTGCGTCCTCTCCAGCGTTTGTAGGGCGGCTCGTTGGCTCCGTGTCGGGTTGTCTTCGCAGCCTCGGTGGCACGCTTCTTGCTGGCCTCTTCGTCACGACGCATCTCGTACTGCTTCCTAATTTCTGCTGTCTTCTCAGGGTCGTGATGGAGAATATCGTACCCGAAGCTCTCGGGTGGCTCTCGGTTCACCAAGTTGCTATCTGCTTGAATAATCGTGCCCAGGATGCTACCCGGCAGCGTGTTAAACTGGCCGTGGCGGTAGATCTCGTTCTGTAGCACCTGCCGAGCGTAGTCGAAAGAGCGCTTGACCGTGCGCATTTCGTACGAATTCTTGCCGATGTCGAGGCTGGGTTCGTTCGGGTTCTCCATCGAGATGAGGAACGGCCGGCTGTCATCGTACCAGCGGCGGTCTTCCTTGTAGAAGTACGAGCCGCCGTTGCGCACCGAGATGGCGAGCTGCGTGTAGTTGAAGTCCCGTCCGTACAGCGTCAAGAACCCGAGCAGCAGCTGGCCCAAGTTGTTAAACTTGGGGTCGTCATGCTTCGGGCCCAGTGTTCGTCCGTGCTGCTGCAAGAAGCTCACCACCATCATCTGCAGCAGGAACGACCCGACTCCCCCCGTGTACGTCTCGTTCAGTCCTCGCTGCGCCATAAAGTACTTGAGCACGAGCGTGAGCGGGCGGAACGACGGGTACACCCTCATGTAGTGCTTGACCAAGTCCCCGGTCGCAAGTCCTCCAGCTATATTGAACGATACATCCACGTGGATGTCGCTAGCCTTGTGCACCATCTTGACAATGGGGATCCGGGCCTTGTCGATCACCTCCAAGTAGCTCACGAGCTCCTTCTCCTCCAGACATTGAGCCAATTTGAACAGCGGCGTCTTGCCCGTGGGCACACCAAAGAGCACCATGTCAATGTCGCTCTGTGGCAGGAACATTTGGGTGTAGTGAGACCCGAAGGTCTCAACTGTGGCGGCAGGCCAGAGCTCCTTGACCAATTGGCGCATCTCGTCAATGAGCTCGGATCGGCTGCTCAGCTCGTGCTCTGTGGGGCTGATGAATGTCACAAAGTCCATCACCTCCTCGTGCAGACACTCGTACACGTTGCCCCGGAAATATCCCTTGCGGTCACGCATCCAGGGCCGCGACTCGAGCTGCAGCGCGTGGTTCTCCGTTTGAGGTTCCGCATTCTTGGTTGGGGCATTTCGCTCGTCCTCGTCCGCTTCAAACTCGATGAAACCGTCGTCTGCCTCATTGGACTCCGGGCTCTCATTAGCCTGCTTGGCCTGGCGCTTCTTCTCCTCTTTGGCGCGCTTGACGGCGTGTTTGGCCTTACCTTTGGCCTTGATCTTACTCTTGGCCTTCTTGCGCTCGGCCGCCAGCTTCTTGCCCTCGCCGTACACGTCGCGGGTCGCGTTCTTGACCTTGCGAGCTGCGGCCTTGGTCCTCGCCATGACTATGGACGCAAAATGACAGGCCGCGGCCGAGAAGCGTCACAACGATCATCTCGCAACAGTGACATAGCTACAGATATGTACCTGAACACCGGCACACTGGTGTGCGCCACGCACTTCAACCCGACGAAAATGTGAAACGGTTCAAGTTCAGTGCACCACCACGTTGGTCGTGGACGGGGTGTCACGGAAATATCGGTGGTACATTACTTGTTTTCAGTATGTGTGTCCATTGTTTGTCGCCACGTGACTTCCGTCCGCACCCGCTTGATCGCAGATGGCTTCGTTGCCCCTTCGCCAATACTAAAGATTTCTCCAACTGGTCGCCATGTCGGACCGCAGTCGCTCGCGCTCGCCGTCTCCGCGCGCCGAGGACGACGAGGACAAGAGCGCGCGCCCCGACGAGCAACAGGATGAAGGCGATGCGCGCAGTCGCAGCCGCTCGCCGCCGCCCGCGCGCGATGATGCCAAGCCCGACGTAAACAACCCGGGCAACAACCTGTACGTGGCCAACCTGGCCACGCGCGTGGGGCAGCCGGAGCTGCAGGAAATCTTCGCCAAGTTCGGGCGTGTGGACAAGTGCGAGGTGATCGTGGATCCCGTGACGAGAGAGTCCAGGTGACTGCAGTCTAGAGCGAGAAAAGACAATGACAGACGACTGACTGTTGTTGTGTAGGGGGTTCGGCTTCGTCACGTTCGAGGACGTTCGCGACGCGGAAGACGCCGTCAAGGAGCTCAACAAGTGCGTGGCGTGCGGCTTGCGACGGTTGGAGACTTGACTGATGGATGTTGTGCACTGCAGCCAAGAGGTGCAGGGTCGGAAGATTAGAGTTGAACACGCCAAACGGAAGCGTGGGCACGAGAAGACTCCTGGGCAGTGTACGTGGAGGCTGTAGGTGAGATGAATGACTGCCGCTGACGCTGTGTGTGTGCGCTAGATCTGGGCCCTAAACTTGCCAGTGCCAAGTACGGCGGCCGCGACCGCAACAGCAGAGATCGTAGTCGAGACCGTGGACGCCGCAGTCGCAGCCGAGACCGTGGCGGGTACTCGCGTCGCCATGACGATAGAGACCGAGGCCGCTTCGAAGACAGGGACCGAGGACGTGGCCGCTACGATGACCGCGATCGTGGCCGTGGAGGGCACGACCGTAACTCGTACGACGACCGGCGGCGCCGCTAGTCGGACACACCAGCTTCTCCTGCATTTTGCAGGGGCACGCGCCATTGCATTTGGTACTTGTGGCTGTGGATTGATGTCTCCCACCTGGACAGGCCTGTTGGCCGACCTACTGCTTCGTTTGCTTCGACATCGACCTCCAGCCGCCTTTTTTCCTGCGTGCCCAGCCCAGCTTGTGTTTAATCCCAACTAAATAAATCGAGCTCGTCCACTTATCCACCAACGTCGACCGTCGCAGCAGTCAGCTCCACTCGGCTGCAGCAGATCAGCAAACCAACGACTCGAAAGCATGGCACCAGCAGACCGTCGTTCCAGGCGATCGCTGCCCTCATTCATTAAGGGCTTCATGAGAGGTTGTACGCCGAAAAAGACCAAGCCGCGCTCGCTCAGTAACTGCTCTATTGGCGACTGTGCTCTCTCTACTCGCGCTTGAACACCAATACGTTCGACACGACCTCCGACGAATCCGCGTCTCCGCTCACGTCGCTGTGGACAAACGATGCCGCCTGCAGTCGAGAGAATAAACACTCAGAACCCTGGTCGGTATCACAGCGAACGACTACGATGAACGCACCTCAACAAAGTGCGTGTTGGTCAGTAGAGGCCTGATCTTGGCAGCGATCGTGGAGTACGTCACGACGTACGTCGGCAGTTCCAGTGAAAGGTCGCTAGCCAGATCATCCGAAGGCGACAAATGGTAGAGCTTCGTGAGAAAGTGCCTCGGGTCACTCTCAAGTTGGTGCGACTCGCAGCCTTCGGTTCGTTCGCGATTGCTGCACTCAAAGCAAGCAGACGGCTCAATACGGTTAGAAAACAAGTGTTGGCACTCGACAGATAAAAAAACAATACTAAGTCGTACGCTGGGGAGCAGTCTGGGAACCACATGGAGACATTCTGGTGCAGATAGCTGTAGTACGGCGTAGCGTGACAGGGAGTCCAAAAGTGAATCGAAGCTTCCGGGTTTTCTATGATCAGCAAACACGGAAAAGGTTAGAGACTCGGTTGATGACATGCATCAGCAAATGTACCTTGAATACGCTCTGCCAGATAGTCCATCACTTCAACGGGAGCGCGCTGCATACCAAAATAATAGCTCGCGTAAATGCCATGTGGCTACAAACTTCCTATCTGGCCATCCACGAACCTGGTGGGATCGAGATAAATAATAAGCACTGAGCACATTCGGCACGATGACAGAGAATGCTGCGAGTCGTAGCAGATTCCACTGCGTTCTTTCGCGAAATTGAACGTATAGTTTTCGCTCGAGGTTGCGAAGACAGTACCCAGCGTAGACAAACGCGGGAGGCAGCAGTGGTAGGACGAAACGGAACTCTGCGGTAGAGAAGAGTGAGTGTGTATACTCCCGAGCTGTGAGGTCATGGAATCGGAAAGCCTTACCTTTGTGAGCAGTGTTGCTGTAGACAAAGAGGGTCCACATGATAGTGTGACCCAAATCTTTCTTCGAGGCCTGTTTCCAAAGTGAATTAGAAAAAGCAACTCACGCAAACTGAAAAACGCTTGCTACTCACTGGCACAGTGAGATATCCAGCAATCACGATCGGCAACGCCGTGCCTACAATGGCCGGATACCCCTGCGAGAAATACCAGCTCCACGGGTGCTCGCCGTACAGTTTGTCTTTGCCCTGAAAATAATTATCACGTTAGCCCAGCAGAAGTATACAATACCTCACTTTGCCAGCACGTACCTCAAGGACGTTGAACTTGAAAAAGTTGAACGGCACGAAGGTCCACTCACCGTAGCCTAGACGATCGATCCCAAGCATAGTCAGCGTCGTGACCAGCGCAATCGGCAGGACAACACCGAAGATAAGGTGAGCACGGTCACGAGCCTGAAGGAAGTGCACAACCCCAGGGTACAGCCAAATGATGGCATTTGTTGGTCGAAAGAGAACACCCAGTGCTGCGAATGCAAGCGCCAACGTGCGGTTGCTGCGCTTCACTGAGACAGCGTCGTCTTTTTTCTTCTTGCTATCTCCATCCTCCTGTCACGGCAAAAAAAATCACGAAAGTATCAGCGAAATCTCCGTAACGACTCCCTGTATTGTGCTCCATCACGTACCAAGAACTTCCACGGCCAATACGCCAGTGCAGCTGTTGTGCACAGCGTCTCAACGCAATTGGAGAACGGCCGCACCATTACGTAAAATACGAACCACGAGAAGAGTTGACACAGCAGCGCCCATTTGGCCGACTTGGCGTCAAAGTAGTTGCCCGCCAACTTGTACAAGAAATAGTCATTCACCGCCGACAGTAGTCCCTAGATAACAAGACCAAAAAAATCAGTAAAAGCTCCGCGCACTACCAAAAATCGCCAATTTCACCTGCAAAAGTCTCGGGCCGTATGCCACCGTCCACCGCGAGTCCAAATTCTAATGCACCACGTCACAAATTAACTCAACAATTGACTACATCAGTAGCAAAGTAACGAGACTTCTACCAGCAGCTCCAGAAACTTGTAGAGCCCAGCAAAGAGCGCCGGGTGGGCGAATCCCCGCAGCTGCGCATCGTCCTGCCATTCCCATGTGCTGTAATTGTTGTAAGTAAACAAAAAGGACACTATTGACCTTTTCGCGGCAAAAAGACCGCACAGGTATCCGTAGCCGAAGACCAGTCGATGTGCCACCTCCGTGCTCTGCCAGTACTCGTCTGGGTTGAAAGACGTGCGCACAAACAGCGCGTTCCAGAGGCGGAAGGCCGCCACACCCGCCCAGAACACGCGCGTTGTCACCAGGTCCTCGAGCATCTTGACACGCAATTGATGAAATGAACAAATGCGGATACACATATCAAAATTGTGCCTTCTCTATTTTTGTGTTTCCAACATGTAGCCATGGGTCAATTAATGTAGGTCGTCTCGCCAGTCGTCTAGGGCAGCTTGATGTTGAAGACCTCGACGGTCTTTTTGAGCGCCTCGACCAGCGGCTTGACCACAAAATCGGGGGTTTCCTGTGTGCCGATCTCAAGACGCGACGCGGCAGTTGGCACGAAGAAGCGTGTACCGCGCGAGTGCCGCATGCCCTTGCCGGCGGCGTGTGCGAGCGACGACTGCCACATCTCGAGCTCCTGTGTCGATGCAGCCACCAGCACCACTTCGCTCTGCACGCGCTCAACGACCTGGCCGCTGTCCAGCTGCAGCGTTATCAGCGGCTGTGAACGAGTAGAGTTCGTGATGCGCAGACAACGCGCGTCGCCCGCGTCCGTCTCGAGCCGCACGTGGCCCAGCGGAATGATGCCGCGCAGCTGCTTGCGACTGGAGAAATAGTAGAGGCAATTACGGCTCAGCACGAACCAGCGACGCACTGTGGAGAACCCGCCCTTCTTCAGCAGGTAGCCATTGAGACTGGTGTCCGAAGGCCAGAGCTCCTGCTCCTCAGCAGTGGGCGAGCCGAAACTGTGCCACATGACGTCCAAGAACACGTGCATATCCCGCTCGTGGCCGTCAATCGCTTTCAGAGATGGTCGCAGACGCGGACCCATCGGCAAGCTGTCCACACCCACGCTGAGGTGAAGGCATAACCGAGCTGAATTCTTCTGCCATTCAACGCGGTAAATGTAGCGCAGCGGCGTCATCCATTCCACCACGGGCTTCGTGAACGACCCCACGTTGATGTACAGCACGCGCTGCTCTGTCACGATCAACCAATGCGACAGCTGAACCTTCAGCTTTTTTACCGATTCGTCCACCGAATCATTTCCACCTGCTAACGACAACCGACGCAATCGCGCCTTACTCGTTCCTCCCACCTCGATTTCACCGCCTTCGGAGTTGTCAGTCTTTGATGTCGCAACCTCCTGCAGCAGCTCTTCTGCACTTTCAAATTGAACCGTGATCGGTCGTGCCGTGCCACGCAGGAGCGCCAATGTCTCATGGAAACCGACGCCTCGAACGTCCACGCCGCCAATACCTATCAGGCAGTCTCCTTCTTGCAGTGGATGCTGTCCTGGGGCTATCTGTCCGCGCACCTTGACCTTCGACTTCGCAGTCTCGTCCATCGCCTTGATTGTCACGTTTTCACAGTAGAAGTCTGTCTCCAGATCCATCCCCAGCCTTTTCTGATAAAACACTACTTCATAGCGCAGCTTACGCCCGCTAGTTTCGCCTGCACTTGTACTCGGGTGCTCACCAGCAGCGCGCCGACGCTCGTCATTCTCCTGAAGCGCTCGCCGCAAGGAGTTGGTGCGCTCGCGGGTAGAGTCATTGTTGCTCTTGGGCTTAGCATTTCCAGTACTGCCACTGCGACGACGATTTCGTGCTTCACGTGTGAGATCCGCCGCGCTCACGGACTGCATGATTTCGTTGTAGAAGATGATCTTTTCGCCAGACAATCGATCGCCACCGACTCTTTTCAGCAGCTCATAGGCAATTGTATCGGCTTCCTTGTAACACTTGAGCTCATTGTAGCGCCCAAACACACGCGGTCGCCGGACGCGCCTCATATTCTGTCCATTTTGCAGCGACCGGTTGCGCACACCCTGCGTAGCGCGTGATGCGAAGTCAAAGATACCTGCCACAGGCTTGACCGGAAGACCAATGATTCCCGTGATTGTACCCCTCACGAAGCCCACCGCGCCGCTTTCCTGTGCTCCACGCATAGGATTCAACACGAGCCCTGCAACACCCTCGTAGACTCCGAGGCTTAGTTCTTTTGAGCCTTGCACCAGGCCTTCGCGCAAACCGCGGACATGACGACGACGAGCGCGGGCACGATTCTGCTGGTAGTGGTCATCTAGACTTAGATTTGCGAATCCTTGTCCAAACGTCCCCGAAATCTTACTTGCTGCGTCGAACGTGCCGTCCACCGTATTAGTCATCAGACTCGCTGTACCCTTGGCCAGACCCTTGCTGAAACCCTTACCCCCGATCTTCAAACCTTCCAAAGGCTCATACACGAAGTCACGCACTCCCGTGCCAATATGATCCAAGAAGCCCACTGGGTTGCCCAAGAAATCAAACGAGCCCAGAATCTTGTGGAGCTGCTTCCATAACTGACGCGTGTAATACTTTGACACACGGCGAGTCAAGTCACCACTGGTACCGAAGGCGTGCTCGATCATCAGAGCATTCAGGCGGACGGGAGCGTTATCAAGATCCGGCACGTGCATCGTCAGACTAGGAATTGCCCAGGTCATTGCCGATGACGAGTCCTCACTACCTGCCTCTCCGAACGAGGATGGTGCCGAACTTGAGCGCTTCATTTCATCATGATTTCCTGTAATCTTCGACTTCTTAAAGCTTGCCGCTTCGTGAAGGCTGATTGTCGTGGTCGTTTGAAAGACATCGCTGCGGAACGTAATATCAAAGTCCATCGGGTGAATGTGCAATAAAGCAAAGTACACCTTACGGGCCTCCGAGGACGAGGTCGTAGTATACGATTCCAGACTCTTCAGCGGGTCCAATTCATCGCTGAGTGTGTTTTCTCTGTACTCCACCAAAGACTCGATCATCGTCTCAATCGGGATGCTCTTCATTCGAATCTCACCGCCACGGTTCTGTGACCGATGCTCTCCCCATGACTGGGACATCGACGCCATGAATGCTCGAGCCGACACCAAGAGCTCTTCATCCAACTGCGTGATGACTGGGTACAGCCAGAACGAACAGTGCTTGAAATAGTCCGTGTTGCCTTGCTCGTTAGACCATGTGCAGCAGAAGTGCATCGTAGCCATATTTGCCTGGCGGTACCTGCAGTCCGCACAACTGAAAATATTCTGGGTTGCGATCAAGCCTGTGTGTTCTTGAGAATCGTCATCTCCATCGCCACCACTACCAGCTCCTCTGCCTTGACTAACCATTTCTGCTAGATCTTCATCAATATCACCGAGTGTCCTTTTCCGTGTCGGGGTGGCCGAGGTTGGAGCACCTTCCATACGAGGGCACAGCAGTTTCGTAAATGTCGCTTCTTCGCTCTGGTTATCAATCTGCACATCATCCAGTGTGACGTTCATACGCATATTCAAATTTACGCGTGAGTAGTGGAGGCTAATTCCACCCAGATAGATGTAAACCAACTCCATAGGAAGCTCGTTCACACACGAGATGCCGACTCCATCCACGCGCAGATGCAATGTCATACCGGATGTTAGCGACTCAAAGGCATTCGTTGAGGTTTCGCTAGCCGTAGGTGAATCAGATGAAGCTGACGCCAAACTCGATAGCTCGTGCTTGCTCTCTTTCTCGTCAAAGTCTTCCTCGCCTCCTTCAAACAGCTCCAAGACCTTTGTGGGGCCATCAGCGCGGATACGAACGTGTACGTACGTTTTAGCTTGTTGAACCTGCGGGAGGAGATCTCGCTGGGAACGCACTGTTCTTGGAGCCAAAAGTGTCCCAGACGGCACTGGCATCTCCTCTGAAAGTTCGTCGAGTGCTTCGGCTTGGAGCCCCTGCGTAGCAAGCCGCAATCGCCTAACCCATATTTTGGCAATCTTGGGATTTTTGGCCTTTAAATCATAGCACTTGGTTGGCGTAATGATAGAGAATTGGTTCGAGCCGACAATGGCTGATTTAGCGCCCACCTTGACGGAGAGATCACTGTCTCGAGGTGTGGTCATGCTCGTGCCATCTTCAGAGTCCATGTCAGAGTCTTCCGCAAGATTAATCGAATCAACAGTATACCAAACAATCTTTGAGCACTGGAAGCTTCGCAGGGGGGCTTGCTTTCGTGAACCTGCATCGGTCGGTGCAGCTACTGGTTTTAGCACGCCAAGTTCCATCATTTCCTGCGCCGTCGTGAATGACTGCGCCCTTGTCTGTGTGCTCATTTCTGTGACCAAGAAATCCACCAAGTCTTGCCCATTGACGTAAAAACCCTTCCTTGTGACGTCACTCGTTGTAGCCGTCTGGTTGTCGATGTGTGCGCTCACAAACTTTTCGGATTCATCGCATAGAACGCTAGACGTGGTCAACGATACTGCAAGTCGTACCAGCTCTCTTGATCTGTCACCTTCATCTTCATCGTTATCATCACCTCCATCGTTACCCAACTGCCTTGATCCTCCACCAAAGAGACTGCCCGAAATTGACGAAACTAGACCGTTCAAGGAGATAAAGCCACTTTTCGACGGGGCCTCCGCAGCCTTCTCAAAAATCGCGACCCCTCCAACACCTGGCACATCAGAGCCTACTCGCAAATCTACTACTCCAAAAAGCTCCTGATCGGTCTCGTTGGCGAAATAGTATAGCATGTGTTCGTATAGTCGGAAGTACTTCCGATTCCACTTGAGCATGCTGTCCTTCTTTAGCAAGTACCCCTTTTGCTCCGGTTTCAGGAAAAGTTCTGAAGGCAACGAGCGATGCAGTTGGATGCGTTTGTGGGTAGCCATTTCATCCAGATTATACTCGCGAATCTCCACTGCATCCTTATCCGAGTCACCGCCTCTCTTCGATGTCGATGACGTTACCCGCATAAATCGCACTTGAAGTGAACGAGACGACGAACTTGAGCTACCAGGGAAGGCAGGGTCTTGGTTTGATGAAGATGACGACTTAACCTCGGACCCATTCAAATAATCCCACGAATACGCACACGAAGAGCGCGGCAGCAGTTCGTCAAAGTCCTTGTCTTCTCCCCAATTTGTCTGCTTGTAGCGGATCCGAAACGATGTCATGTTATCAATTCTGTACGGCGGGAAACGCCTTGACTCCTCCCGGAAGATTAACGCAACGGACCCGCCCACCAGCTCGATCTGGCACTGCAAAATGTAAATGCGGGAGGAGTCATCTCGGTCGCGAAGTTTCAAGTAGGTAGTCCCAAGTGAGTTAATACGGAAACTCCCACTCCAGCTGTACCTGTAAAGTAAAGATACTTCTAGTAGCTTCTCCCTTGACACACTCGGCCAATGAAACGGCACCAGCTCGTTGGCAGCCAGCTGCAAGGTTTGAGGCGCATCAAATTGTCGATATTTGATGGTTTCTTCCGTCTTATTGATCAAAATGTAGCGAGGAACGACAGTTGCCATGATAGTCTCCGAAAAGCGCCCACTTCCGTAACAACTCCACAGAGCTACTTCTTGGCTTCCTTTTCGAAGGTCACTGGCCTGGTCTTGGTCATAGACCTCGTTGGTGAGGCTGATGACTTGAGCTACACCCGAATTTCCCATTGCATTGCGGTTAAGACGAATGACGTCGGACCAAGGCGATGAACGCGACCTGATCCGAAGTACATCCCAGTGTTTCCCTCCTGAACTGTAGGGTAGAACATCCCCCCAAGGCATTGGACGCATTTGGGCAGGATTTGAGCGTTTGGAACTCGTCACAAGCGATCGAGGCGTGACGTGATGTGAGCTCGCCGTACTTGCCTCGTCGTACAAGCGAATGGTTGTCATCGTTATCCTATGACACAAGTGAAGCCCATGACGACGTCCTTTGCTTTCAATCCTTGACGTCATAGGGATAGGCTGGCCGTACCACCGCTCGCCCTCTGGACGCCCCGCGCTTCGAAGGGAAACGAAACGAGGCAGCGCCAGCTCGTAAAAGTCAAAATCGTCCATCTCCAAAACACCAACAAACCCACACTTCGAGCAAACGAGAGCAAAAATTTCCGACATGAGCGAGCTCGAGTAAACTTCGACAACAACGCAGGCAAAGCGGTTATGTGGAAGATACACTTGGATCCCATGCGTTTTCCCCATGTGTGCTGGTTTTGTTGGCGATCCATTGATCATCGTAGCTCCCATTGCTCTTGTTGACGTTGGATCGTACGACAGCAGCTCGTGCGAGCGCGTTGACTCCACCTCAGTGGTGAAAGGGTATGCTTGGCGAGCACGCATCGAAGCTGGTGCACCGATCAGTCCCTCGCTACCAGAAGGCGTTTCAAGCCGTTGCAGAGACCTGGCTGTACTCGTGGATGGAAGCGGTCCAGGTACTTGTTGCTCCTCAAGTACAGATGAATCCTCAACATCATCAAGCTCAAACCCCTCACTCTCTTGCCTTGGCAATGACGAAGGCCTCGGTGACCCGCCATGAACTGACGGTGAGTTGAGATCCTCAATATCCTCCTCGACACTTACCGCTGCATCCAAATCCGATGGTAACTCCTGTGATGTACCAACCGAGAAAGACATGCTAATGTCTCCCCGATGAGTACTGGCAAGATTGTTTTTGGATGCTTTTCGTTCACGTGATGATTTGCGCTTCAGCAGCTTGTACCAATTGAATGCTGCAGCTCGCTTGAGGTCTTTCAGAATACTATCCACTTTCACGGCTGTGACCCCAAGACAAGTATCCAACCCGTAACGTACGTTGCGTACTTCAATGATAATGCGCGCCAAATCCAGAGTCCTCACTTCAGGCGGGAAGCGCAGCAGCAGAGTATTTTGCAGATGGCCATCCCATTGAGGAGTTAACCCACCAGACGGGCTTGGCTTCGTTGTTGCAGACCAGATTGCAACCATTTCAGGCTTCTCTAGATACCTGTCTTTTGGATTTTTGAGCACGTACAGGGATGCTCGTACATAGGGACTCTGCGCGCCAAAATACTGTGCATTGTACAGCTCCCTCGCCTCCCTAATAACAACAATCACCGCAACTGGATTAGCCGATGGTTTAACCTTTTGCAGTCGAGTCAGTTGATTCTCTCTAACGCCGTCTCCGTGGAATGAAAGAGAACGTGAAGAGAAATTATCGGCTTGCTCTTCTGCCGAAGCTGGACGGCGGTGCACATACTTGAGCACACTTTCAAGCCGCTTCGAAGACGAGCTCGTCGAATTGCAATACTCTAGATCGAGATCGGTGTGATTTACGATCCAAATTGAGCAGAACACGACGACGTCCCGCCCTGATAATTTCACTTGAAGTTGTAGGTTGGGGATACTTCCCTGTTCTCCACTAATGTCACGGTCAAAAGCGCGGCCAATTAACTGCACTGGTTCAATCGACTCCTTGTATGGAACTGTGTAAACCGACATCTTTGGGTTGATAATCAACTTCGGAGCGCTCCAACTGTAGTTCTCCAATCGGAAGGATACGTACAATAATTCTGTCGAATCAACCTGGAATAGTGGAAGCACGTTTCCCACCGCCAAAATACCTTCTGCAATCAGTTGAAGAGAGCCATTCAATAGGCGATACGCCATCGCTGTCGCCAAACGATTATGTAGTGTGAGAAAAGGAGATACAGAGAGGTAGTAAAGACTAGAATTGGTCGCCTCATACAACCCCCGTCGCTGATTCGTGGCTCTCGCCTCATCCAATTCGTAATTCACATCCCGCAGAGGGTTCATTCGCTGGCGCTGAGCCGGTTCACCAAAGACGTGGAGGAAATCGTCCTCCACCTTTTCACTCTCCTCTTCCTCAACTTGTGCCAAATCAACTGTCCGTTTCTCTGCTGGAGGGGGGTCGTCAGTACTCGAGAATGTGGCACGCATCAAATAGTATGCTTCCACCTCATAAGTGCACTTCCAAGTTGGCAAATCTCGAACGACATACCCGGACAGAGGAATCGCTGAAGACATCGAGGAAGTCGAGACAATCTCCAACGCCTTTGCGGCACTCTGCAGCTCCTCCATCGTGGCAAATGTCTCGAAATTGCAAACACAGTTGCCAGCTCGCACGAAACGCTTCGTGTTGACCGATTTTGCCGCTCGTACTTCGTCGCCTAATTCTTCCAAGCTTGTCGTCAGCGGTGCGTATTGAACATACGGCGAAGGTCTGATGCTGATTTTACTGTGCGGGTGAACAAGCTGTAGAGGAATATGACAAACTTGCTCACGATCGATAATCCACTCTTGGATACAGCCTCCCTCGCGAGGCGAAAACGCCCAGACCATAAGGGGGACAGACGTTCTGTTTTGCAGCACCACCTGAGAATGCAGGCTAATCAGTTTACTACCATCGGCTTGAATACTGATCTCAGCAACCAAGGTCGGAGGGGTCAAATCTTCTTCACTAGCATTCTCGAAATCATTTGTACTATCATTAGCCGCAGACGCCGCCTGTGATTCTCGGAGCGGCACAGCTACATGCCCAACCATGTCTACGACGACAGGGTTTGCACTAACCCACTTGTTGCCATTCAGCCAAACGGAGAGTGTGTGGTTAACCGTGAGAGCTTGACGATCAGTTTCGCGCAAAAAGCGATCAGCCGATGCACTGTCAAAACTCCGCATGTCTCCCTGCTCTCGGCAATCAACGGACACTGTTCCATTGTCCGGGACTAACTGCTGAATGACATTGCCAGTACCGCGACGAAAGCTAAATTTCAGTTCCAGGCCTGTTTTGTTTTCAACCCAGAAAGGCGCCGTCGACTTTGACCCCGACGTGACAAAGTCTGCTTGCTTCAACGCCTCCGAAGACAACAATGGGGCCATAGCAGGTGTCATGTTGAAGTTGACAGTATTCGGCAAGTTTGCAAACACCTCCACGAGACTATTTTCTTCCAGAGCGCGATGAATGCGCATCTGAACGACGAAAGGCTCCACCAAGGGCTCCCATCGGTAGATGCTATTGTTGAAGTAGTTGAACAGCAACGTAGCGCCCACAGTAGTTGAGTAGTCTTCGTCTTTGATGTACTCACATACGATTTCCCGCATGCGAAAATCAGCAATTGGGATCCCCAAGCTGTTGTTCACGAGCACCAGACGTAGCTCTCCAACATCACCGAGAAGCTTGTCTGCAACATAGGTTGTCGGCGTAGGCTGAGCGCTGGAGGAGGGTCCGTTCAACCCAATCCGTGATTCATTTGTAGAACTCGTCGCCGAGGTTGAACGAGTTGATGTTGGTATCCACTGCAAGTAGTTGTTCACAATGTTGATAAATAAGTTCGCATCTTGCACAGAAAAGCGAGTTTCTACAGGAGCCAGCACAAACGAGTTGCGTCGTGAAAGCGTGATAGAACCTTCAACAAAATGGTCAAACACCAAAAGAAACGAATTGGACAGAGGAAATGAAGCATCAATCTAGAGGACAGACAACCAGAACCATCGTTAATCTTCCGTATAGTGCCATACATGGAGAATCGCAGCATACACATCTTACCTGCAGGTCTGGAAGTTGTGAGAAATAGACTCCATGCTGATCAAACTCCAGATGACACTTGGTCATATCCGCAGCATCTTCGCATTGTTGGTGCGTGGAATACGCCGCCACAATATCTGTCAGCATAACTAACGCTCGTGCGTCCGTCGTCTCAAAATCCTCCAGCATTGAGAAAAGACATCCGGTCGTAGTCACGAAGAAGTCAATCTTCTGCCAATCTGGTGGCGGCTGCACCATGAAGCCCACTCCAAAATCCGAGAATGCACCCTTAACGAAAATTGGGTCCACGAAGAATGCCACGACATCGTGGAAAGCAGGATATACACCGAGGAAGTTTGTGTTCCTCACTTTCAAATCAAACATGCTATCCGTCCAATTCATCTTCTGGCTGTACTCAATTTGAAGGCCGTCTCCAGGCAGCGGTCGAACGATTTCAGACGCCGCCTGACTGCGCGATGGCCGAATATCAACTGTCGTGAAGGACAACGCCGACGCGCTAAACTCCAATGAATCATCTGTTCGCAAAGTAATCACCAATTCGAGCTGCTCCCAGAACAGATCGGCGACAGAGTGGTCCTTGTTCGAAATGCGAAGCGCAGCGTCAGCTACCTTCACTGGGATTTTCAACCATATCGCGCTGCAGTGCTCGTAATCAAAATGGTGCCCTGCACAAATTGGGCATAACGGAAAAGAGTCTTCCGTGACTACGCGAGAAACCTCTCCAAAATTCTCATAGATCATTCCCAAGAGCGTTGTGTACTGTTCCGGCCCCGTTCCTATGCTGAGTTCGTTCAGTGATAGGCTGACGCCGAAATACGAGCTGAGGGTTGCCTCAGACAAACTTTCAGGTTCCGAGTCAATACGCCCGGTCAGCAACGAGTGATGGAAAAGTGGCGACGCAGAGTTTCGTGTGGTTCCGCATAGATCGACCAGCTCAAATTCGAAAAGCCCCACAGACGAAGTCGACATGTCTGCATCTCCATGCCCCCGAACCATCATGTTTGAATCCAACGCAACACGCGCATCATGAAACTCAGCGTCCTCGGCCACAAAAAGTGGCGCCATTAAATGTTGAGACATACCTGCAACTTCGTGACGAATTTGCTCCATCGAGTTTGATCGCCCCCGTGAGCTATTCGTTGGTGTACCCGCCAAGAAGTGTAGGCTATCCCGACCTCCGCTATTGAGTGCATCACCTTCAGATTTGGCTGTATCAATTGCATTGTCCACCTTTAGAAGGTACTGCGACAGCTGCTCTAATTGTTGATCCAACAGAACAATTTTGTTGTGGATAATCTTTACCGCATCTTCAGCTGCTGGTAAAGCCTGAAAACCTTCGTGCAAATAGTTTTGTGCTTGTTGAGTGGCGCTCCGAAGATCAATAAAGAGCTGGCTCCGGTTACTCAAGATACGCGAGCGTTGATTTTTAATTTGGCGCCTCAAATTCCTCAACTCCGTCCGCCGCGATAGCTGCGCCTTCGCCGCAGACGCACCAGCAAGCGCTGAGCCATGCGACAATCGAGCTTCGTCGACGAAAGTACCATTCTGCAAGAAATCAGAGGTGGAGGGGTCGATTCCACTGCTCCAGAAGCGAGCATTTGTCGAGCGCAGGACGATGCTATCCCGCGAGAACGAGCTACGTGGTAATGAAAATGCCAAATCATTTGCAACGACTTCAAAGCGCACTTCACCCATTTGTCTTCTCGATATTCCCATTGCTCCAGCGCGCTCGTTCACCTCAGCCACCACTGTGTTATAGTACACGCGCAGTATCTCGTCCACTGAAGCCGGAAGCAAACCAGTGTTTACCTTGAAGTGTTTGAAAATAAAATCTGTCTTACCACACGTCGGATTCGCATCCAATGGATTGACAAGGCCTTCGAGGATGTGGTCAAGAACGTAGTGATGAAACTGCTTGTAAACTCGATGCAGATACACTACGCAGACAGAATCCAGTCGCACGCGCACAATAACACCTCGTTCATCACATCCATTTGCACTTGTCGATACGCTATTTCCCGAGTAGATAATCATAAAGTCGATGACGTTTTTGACTCCGAACGACCCTACATCAGCAACTCCGTCTAACATGTCCGAGGGAGAACCAATGGCTTGCCGATTTGGTAGCGTTTCATTTGCCGGTGGTGCAGGGCTTAGATCTGTCAAATCAGTCAGCTGCAAATTTCTTACAGTACCCTTAAGCTCAAATTTTCTGTCACACACAGCAGCACCAGACCCGCAAGCTTGCAGTGATACGCTTGAAACCTCTGCTCGTGCGATTGTCCTGATGGGGGCTAAACCATCAATAGAGACACCAGGCGATTGGTCCCGGTGCTTGATATCAACTTGGAAGCCATGAGCAACAGACAAGTTCGCGACAATCTCGTCCTCAAAACATGATGAATCCTCCAACAATGTTGACGAAGCTTGAGATCCCAATTGTGACAAATTGCGCCGAAAATCGTCAAGCTCGTATCCGAAACTAGTAGACAAAATAAACCCCAGCAAATATCTGTCGTGACACCCTCCAATCCATGCCAGCACCGTTTGAGCGTTCGGAAGGAACAATTCTCCATACAGGCGCTCGATAGAAATTATAATGTGGGTAACTTGACGATCAAACTGCAGGACTGATAGCACGTTACCTGTTGTCCGCAGTTCGTTGGAGTAAACTCGATCCATCTGATACGTGGCACAAAGAGCAGGCGTGCGCAAACCTGAGCTTCCAGCGACTTGAATAATAACATGGTCACGTTCTTGAAGCGCAATTGACGCTACAGTAATACTCTGGGAAAAAGTCGTTGTGCATACGCGTGACGACCAGTCCACGTCCTTGATCGAGAGCGTAAACGACGCCGGCGCGCCCTGATCTGGGCGGTCATCATTAACACAAAACTGAATTTCTGGTATCCGAATCGACCACCTTCTTTGGCAAACCAAATTCACCGTCGAATTTCCCACTGCAAGATGCAGATCCCGATCTGGCCCGTTAGCAGGTTTGTCCGGAAGAAAGAAAATCCATTTACCAATCACCCAGAGTAGAGCTTCAAGCTCCACCACCTTCCAGTCGATCTGTACTGCCGGAAATCGAGCTTCGTAGTTGTACATCGCAGTCTCTTTTTCAGGATCAAAGTCGTTGCGCTGGTAGGAAAGCGCTCCGTGACTTTCAAAGGTACAGTGTTTGCATGAATAGCTACCCATAGACCACTGCGTTCTTGAGTGACTCGTCTTCGTCAACGAAAGTTTGGTCATAGCGACAATTTCGTGCATACCTTGCACTTCGTTTAAACTCAGTTGAGCTTGTAATTTGGCTAAACTTTGATCTCCAGAAAATAAACGGAAACTTGTCTTGAAATCACTTCTCACCTGTTTACGATCAGAGTCCGATGTACTGACTGTTACATCCTTCAGTTCAGCGCCAAAACAAAATTGATCGTGAAGAGCGAATACGAAACATATTTTCTCCACCTTGATTCCCATGTGCGCGATTGGTGCAATCTGATCTTCACTGTACGCGACCAATTTACTGGGATGCGATAGATTCCACTGGTTCCACCACAGATACACTGGTGCTAGTAGAGTCATCCACATGACCAACGTTTCGTCTTTGATGAACATCAACATGCTGCCCAGCTGAACATCCAGGGCAGGTTGGTGGCCAACTAAGCGACTCTGATAAGCAGGGACGACGCAGGATATCCGAATAATTGGGGTTCGCACCGAAGACGAGCCGAAATCTGCTTCAGTTGCATGATCAATAATGCTGTAGCTTTCGCTACGATCAGCAACTTCATACATCCGCAATGACTGGACGCTGAGCTGAATCTCGTCTTCCACGCACGATTGCTTTACAACACCGACCGTCTTCCCCAGAATCCAAACCCACTGGAGACCCGTTAGCATTTCTTCTTCAGTCGCAGCAGCCACTCTGGCAGAAAAGAAAATCCCAGCACCGTGCTGCAGTTCTGCCCGAACAGAAAGACTCGGTGGTGTAATTGCATCCTCAAACTCATCGTCGTCGTCATCACCATCTTCCGCTGCCAGCGTAAAAATTTCTCCCACTATAGCATCCAGGCAATCAGTCAATAGCCACTGCTTCGCATACGAGAGAACCATCAAAAATCCATCCGGCCGGGATGCCTGCTGCTGTGTCAACGCGGCAAGACGGTCGTACTCGTCGTAAGGCGCCTTCACTTCAATCAGAATGGCGTACAACACATCGATATGCTCAGGTCCGAAGTGCACTCTGGGTTGGTTGACTGGCAGCACGAATTTTTCTTGCCCGCTTGCATTGTGAGCGGCGCAAATCTCGCATCGTTCAGTAATACTTCCAGGCTCACAGCCAATATCCACATCCAACTCCACGTCCGGGAATGCGGCATTGGCGCTGTGATAAAACAAACTCGCCTACAAGCAGAAAACACAAGTGTGAGCATACAGACAGGTCCGTCAAGCTCCACATACTCCATACCTTTACTGTGCTGCGCCACTCGTGAAATAAATATTTTCGCTGCATCTTTGGCTCGTGTGTAGCGCTCTGTTTATCCGGATACTCGATGTACGCCGCGACGCCCTCCACTTTCAGTAGCTAAAACCAATCCAGCAACCCACCAAAAGTCAATCAACAGCAGGAAAAAAATTCCGCAATCCACTACGCACCTTTCTCGACTCCATCGTCGCATTGGACTGAGGCGAGAATTCCAGCTCCCACTCTGCGTTCGTGTTGATCAAACTCACGTGTGCAATCTCCAACGTGCCGCTGCCCGGTTGCTGTCAATGAAAACACAAAAAATCAGCCATCCATTCACACGAAAACTCCGTCATTTCATCCTCCTACCGGCGCCAAACAGCTCGGGTCGCAGTCGTAGCGCACTTGCACGTCCGACAGCTCGATTTGCACGTTAGCGATGATGTGGGACACCAGTCTTGACAGATACGTGCGGTCTACAGACAGCAGCTCGTCAGTCTTCCTCTAATAGCCCATAACAACACAGCTCTGCTACCGTCTCCGTTGCTGCCGTCGATGCTTGTGTCCACACGCTCCACCTCGTGCTGCTCCTGCGTCTCCGCCACTTCGTGGGGCGTGCGGTGGAGCGACACTCGGATACGCTGCGCCTTGACCTGCACCGGCTGCGTCCAGAGCGCGCGCCACGGGATCTTGACGCTCAAGAGGCCGATGGCGCCCTCCCCGTACGACAGGCGCAGCTGTAGGTCCTGGAACGACACGTCGCCCTGCCACAGCGACAGCTTCAGCATGCTCGAGTCGAACGTCACGAACTTGCCCAGCAGCCGCTGCAGCAACAGCGCCACCGCGTGCTGGAGCATCGTCTCGTCAGTCTCGTCGATTCCGCTCTGCCCACAATATGGCTACAGCCGGACTTAAACAGGAGACGAGTGTGGTGTGCGAAACACCACGTTACGCTTAGCGTGCCACACGGCAGCGTTTCACAATTGGATACTGTACTGTACAGACGCGAGCTATGGCGGGGAGCATCGAGAGCTGGTACTATGGGCTGCCGTACGTCACGCGCTTCTACTTGTCCGTGTGCTTCGGCTCGACGCTGTTGAGCACGCTGGGCCTGCTCAACCCACAGTCGCTCTACCTGGACTTCGACCTCGTGTGGCAGCGCTTCCAGCTCTGGCGCCTCACCACGTGCTTCATGTTCCTCGGGAGCTTCAGCTTCCCTTTCCTCATGCAGCTCATGATCCTGTACGTGGCCTGGATACATGTGCACAGCTGCAGTGGGTTACCCACGCTTGGAGCACTCTTAGCGGCCGATTTTAACGAAGATCGCGCTTTGTATTCTACTTTTTGCAGGACCAACTACTCGTCTCGACTGGAGGAGGACCCGTTCCCGGGCGGCGGCGGCCCCACAGCTGACTACGCCTTCATGCTGTTCTTCGGTGCTGCGGTCCTGTGGGTGGGTGCAGCTGGATAATGTGTGGTGGTCTCGTTCAATGCTGAGAAGATCTTTTGCTTGTGGAGAGCAGGTGGTCGCCCTTTTCATGGGGATCCCGTTCCTCGGCACGTCGCTCATCTTTATGATCGTCTACGTCTGGAGCCGTCGCAACCCGACGGCGCCCGTCGCTATCTGGGGTATGTTGCGTCTGACTCGGCGACCCATGCAATGCAAACCAAGTTACGTATTGTTTGTTGTGCGTGTTCGTAGGCTTCCGCTTTGACGGACTGTATCTGCCGTGGGCGCTGATCGCCTTCACGGTGCTGGTTGGCGGCAACCCGATGATGGATATCTTTGGCATTATCTCCGGTCACCTCTACTACTTCCTGCTGGAGGTGCTGCCCGCGACCAAGGGGTGGAACCTGCTGCAGACGCCTGCCATCTTGTACGTAACGATATACTTCGCTGTTCGGTGCAATAACTAGCATATCACTGGTCTAACGGGTGCCACTACCAACGTATTTTTCTGCCCAGTGCGAACCTGTTCCCATCGCCACAAGTTGCGGTAGGAGGCGCCCCAATTATCGGCGCGCGTGGTGCTGCTGGCCGTGGTGCCGCTCCTCAAGGCGGAGGCGGCTACGCCTGGGGTACTGGCCGGACACTGGGAACGGATTAAGGGACAAAAGTCGAAAGGAGCGGCGGCCGTCGTAGAGTACCGGTACCACGAGGACAGAGATGTTCGTGCTTGTTCTCGGTGGAGTCTGGCGATGGATACGGCCATGCTACACTGCCCGCAGGGATTGATAGTAGTTTGATTTTCGACCAAACTAATATAGTAGCTCTCTATTACAAAGCTCATAGCTAATACTACAATAATTACTCCAGGGGCGCCTTTTATTGCTGTTTTCAAAACACGGTGATAAATGACATTCTAAAAGGGCGCAAAATGCGCTCTTTTTGTTTTGTCCCGCTCTCTACTTACCGTGTATTACATGTATTGTGCTTTCTACTCAAAATTTCCTTGCGTGGTTCATTGAATCAACGCACAGGCGATCGCGCAAGCCTGTCTAATTGCATAATTCATGTGTTTAGAGAGATTATGTGTGCACCACACAGTCAATTCTTTGCGCACTCTTCTCGAACACACTCCAGATTGCACCCCACCAGCAGCCAGTTGAAGGCGGCAACATGGTTGTTGACGTTGGAGAAACCGTCAGTGCTGTTGCGGCAGCTACCAGCAGCAGCCAAGGAGACGAAGCATCAAGTTCGCGCGAGTCACCGCCAACAAGCCGGCATCGCAGGGCCGTGCAAACGACGCCACGGTCAACG
>KV725145.1:8291-81523 GCA_000500205.2 Phytophthora lateralis
TGGGGCAGGACGGCAACAGGCATTCCGCACCAGGCAACAGAAATTCAGCAGATTACACAGGCAACAGGCGTTCAGCATGTGGGCAACAGAAATTAATATTATTCCGTTGTACGTGTTCTCTGACTGGTTTTCGATGAATATATCTCTCGGCTTCAGATCACGGCAGCCGCGACCTTGTTGATGCGGTAGCCTCAGCGCTGCAGCCCTTCTTGGAGCACATCACGCTGGACGCGGTTGGTGATGAAGCTCAGGCTCACACGCTCGAGCAGCACGGGCGTGGAGACAGAGGAAGCGACGCTGGTGCTGGCAGTATGTTTCTGCGCTCATGAAAACTAATAATAATATAGATACACCTCTCAGGATTTATTTTTCATTGAACGGGAACTTACGTATGAAAAAACGCTAACGGGAAGTTTTGTACGGGAACGGGAACCACCTTTTTTTAACGTTAACGGGGTTTACGTCCCCATCCCTATCATGTAGTGGTGTGGTGGTGCGACGCTGTAGTATGATATGATATCATTCCGGGTAAAGTCCGTAACCCTGAAACTAAAACCAGCGTGCACTGTGCACGGTGCACACCTAGAGCTAAATCCAGCGTAGAAAGTAATTCTCTCTGAAGGCAGAAGAGATATTACGCAATATACCTGAAAACATTATTATCGAAAGTTACGCAAACTCATTTATCGCTGAAATAAAACCCAGCTTAGAAAGTAGCTGCACGTATTACAATTATTAATCCTGCGTACTACAATTAATTCCCCAAACTTACCGGTAGAATGTAGCCCCAAATGTGATGGGATCAAAGCTTCCCGTATCCTTGCTGCAAACGAAGCTATAGAAGGGCCCTCGGCCAATCCGGTGCGTTTTGGCAGGATCAGAGTGGAAAACAAACTCATGCTGACTTCCCGAAATGACTCAATGAGGTGAACCGAAGTTTTGCCAAATGAAGTTTATTAGTTTTTAAAACTCCATCGCAGTCGGGTAGTCGTAGCACAGCGATCTCTTGAGACGCAAGGGTTGTGGACGTTTGTCCGGCATCGCTCAGAGCATGTTGCACGGCGACAAAGGCAACTGAACCGCAGATCACAATCTCTGCTTGGGAGGGTTCCCTCGGTCAGACCAAGCGACTGAGTTTTACGCTTTAGAGCAAAATGTTTACACCGTCAAATCTCCGCTCTGGCAGTTGAAGCAGCCGTGGTACGTGATGCCGTCATTATGATGGCGTCCGTGTTGAAGGTCTTCTAGCCCTCACCAAGGGATCTTTTTTAAAACTGTTAAAACAGCAAAAACAGGCAATACCTCACCTATTGTTTTTGCTGTTTTAACACTGAGGTACCTCATTTTGAAAACAGCCGTTTGTGTTTCTAGAGAGCATCCCCACCACAAGAAAATATATGTAGGATATGTACTGTAACCTGTACTTAAAAACTCGTACAAATGCCATCATTTATTATTAGGTCGATTTTGTCGGTTTCACTTATTAATAGCCCCGGTTGCTCGACTGATTTTATGTTGTGGCCGTGCTCGATCTAGGTCATAAAACGGAGCGACATTTTCACAATAGGACCCATTTCAGTTTAGTTTCCAAATCTAGAGAAAGGACGGGTGGCATCCAATCAAAAAAAAGGCGGTATAAACAAGGGTTCATGATTGGCCAATTTGATTGGTGTGACGCACCAGATCAGAAATAAATAGTGCACGGCCTTTTTTAAGTGGCGCGAGCCTTGTTTGCATGCTTGTTTCCAAAACACGTCAGCGCTTGTATTCGGCAACAGTCGTGCTTCATCGACACTTGCACTATTTGTTACTTCGTAAGTAAGAGTCTTCGCTGCAAAATCGACAATAACGCGTGAATGACCAACAACAAAACGCAAAGTACTTGTAAAAACTTCATGTTCGTTGATAGATTGACAAGCGACCCCAGCCGCTACTTGTCTTTTTGACCTAGTCCGAAGACTTGGCGCCCTTGATGCCGCCCTCGTGGGCCGTGTTGGGCTGGCGCGTCAGACACAGCACACGCTCCCACGTGCGGCCGAAGGGGTCCATGCAACGCGGCGAGTTGCGTGTGATGGCCTCGATGGGGAAGTACACCACACGGTTGGCGCTGAGGCCCACCGTGAAACCGGTGTAACCGGCCATGGCACCGTGCACGGCATTCTGGCCCAGCAGCATGCAGTACAGACTGTCAGCGGCGTTTGCCGGCACCGAACGGATCATGTACGAGGGGTCAATGTACTTGACGGTGCACTCCTTGCCCTTCTTCGCAAAGTGCTCCTGGATGCGGTCCTTCATGAAGGCACCGACGGGCGGAAGTTTCTTGTTGCCACCGGCATCGGCCTCAACAGACGTGCCCAGCAGCTCCTCGCCGGCGCCCTCAGCGACGACGACCACACCGTGGCCCTGCTCCTCCACCACGTGCTCGAGGTGGTCCAGGCAGCTGCGCGGGCCGTCAAGCTCGATCGGGATCTCCGGGATCAAACACAGGTTCACATCACCGCTGGAGAGCGATGCGTGGGCAGCAATGAAACCGGCGCTGCGACCCATAAGCTTGACAACGCCAATACCGTTGGGCACGCAACGAGCCTCCGTGCTGGCCGAGCGGATGGCGCGTTGGGCCTCCTCAACGGCCGTGTTGAATCCGAAACTGCGATCGAGTAGGTCGACGTCGTTATCAATGGTCTTGGGCACACCGGCCACGGCAACAGGCAGGTTGCGACGACGGCACTCCTCCGAGATCTTGTTGGCAGCACGGTGAGTGCCGTCACCGCCGATCACGTACACCTGCGAAACGCCGTGCGTGGTGAGGAAGTTGATGATCTTGTCCAGGTCGAAGCCACCACGGTTCGACCCGAGAATGGTGCCACCGTAGTGGTGGATGTTAGCGACCGACTTGGGGGTCAGCATGATGGGGGCCTCCTTCTGGTCCAGCGAGTCCCAGTTGTAGAAACCAGCAAAGCCCATGCGGATGCCGTAGATCTCGCGCACGCCGTACAGGTTCCACAGAGCGAGGGTCACGTCGCGCACAACGTTGTTGAGGCCGGGGCACAGACCACCGCAGGTCACGATGGCAGCCTTGACCTTGGAGGGGTCGAAGTACGTGTTACCACGCGGACCGGCGCGCACGTAGGCGCGTGAGACGGCCTCCTGCCCGTCGTTGCGGCGGATATCGCCCAGGATCACGTCGGACTCGCCCATGATCTTGTTGTACGTGCTCTTGCGCTCCACCGAGTCGTCGGCCTGCGTGTCGAGCTTGCGGCGGTTGCAGACCTGGTTGTCTTTCTCGGGCAGCCATTGACGCAGGTTGGGAACGGGCAGCAGGTACGTCTTCTCGATGCTGACGCCGTCGACGAGCACCATCTCGCCGAAGCCCTTGGGGTGCTTGCTGGAGAAGGGCGCGGCCTTGTGCGCGGCCTGGAAGGCGGCGGCCGAGGAGTCCACGGACTCGCGGCGGGAGAAACTCGTGGCGCTCATGGTAGCAGGAGGATGGAGGAAGGTGTCGCTAGCTTGCTCTTCTCGTTGTGGCGAACCACGCACAACGTCGATGGACACGGATCAAAGATTCGAAGACCAATCTTGATTGCTCGTAAAGAAACGCGGCTCGCTAAGCACCATAGAATGCCAAAATTACGGTTACAACACCGCCTTTATTAGACAAAGCGGTATCTAGTCTCTCCTACCGCGGAAATTTAATTCCTGTCCGTATACAAACGCGCAGTTATTTTGCTTACTTATGGCCCCCACCGGAGCTGCGGTTGCCGGCGCGACTGCGGCCTCAGTCGCCGGGAGCATGACCCGCGCGGAGCTCGCCCCCGCGCCCCCCGGAGCGCTCGCCTGCCAACGAGACTCGTCACTCCGCTCTCTCCGCACGGCGGTGCATGCGTGCCACGAGCGCGTGGTGCCCGCCACCAAGAAGTCCAAGGCCCAGCGCTTCTACGAGCTGGAGCTGCAGGACACGGGTGCGTGCGCAAGGATGGGAACTTGCCATGTTTACGCCTCGCGCGGCTGTATCAGCTGCATTGGGTGCTTATTGTGAGTTGTTTGTGCGTTGGTAGTGCTCTTCCCCGAAGGCGGAGGCCAGCCTTGGGATACCGGCAGTATCGACGGTGTGTCGGTGGACCAAGTTTACGTGAAGGAAGGTCGCTGCTTGCACCGCGTGCTTGTGAAGGGCGGAGCGAGCCCCCCGTTCACCGAAGGCCAAGAGGTGGTGGCCAACGTGGACTGGGCTCGTCGCTTCGACCACATGCAGCAGCACTCGGCGCAGCACCTCTTCAGTGCGATTGCAGGGAAATATGGCTACGATACCACTACGTGGTCGCTTGGCGAAGAGCGCTGCAATGTGGAGCTCGTGTCTATGGATACTGCCGCCGCGTCGGGTGAAGCAGAAAAGAAGGCTGGCAAGGAAAAGAACGTGATTCCTGCCGATGTCCTCAAGGAGATCGAGGTGGACGTGAATGAAGCAATCGTGCAAGGGCTGGCTATGACACCATCGTTTGCAAAGCCTGGGACGCAGGAATGGGAAAAGATCGCGGCCAAGTTTGAACCCGGGCAGATGCCCAAGGCAATGCGCATTGTGACTATTGACGGCTTGGATGTGAACCCGTGCTGCGGTACGCATGTCCAGAACCTCACACACTTACGATCTTTGCGGGTTCTGAGCACGGAGTTCGCGCGCGGAGCTACTCGCGTCTGGTTCGTCGCTGGTGACCGCGTGAATCGCGAGTTTTCGCGAATGTACGTGCCTGCAACGATTGTAGAGATGGCAAAGCGGTCACTCATTAGTGTTCCTTGTGGGTGTCGGAATTGTGTAGGCTGAAAAATGAGCATGCGATGACGAAGTTGTTGAGTAGTGCACCTGAAGTTCACGCGTCTCGAGTGGAGAAACTTCTGCAGTTTCAGAAAAGTGCATCAAAAGAGCTCAAAAATTTGCAGAAGGAGCTTGCTGCCTTGATTGCACGCGACCTGGCAACACGAGCCAGCGAAGGTGTCGTGACTTATCACCGTGATGAGGGAGATCTTGGATTTTTGCAGACGTTGCTCGGTCTTTTAGGCGACGCGAATGACACTCTGTTCGTTCTTACCGCTGGTGAGCAGCGTGGTGAAGGTGTATTCCTTATTGCTGGGCCTCCTGCGTTCATCAGTGCGCACGGGAGGTCTGTGCTGCCACTCATTGACGCAAAGGGTGGTGGTGGCAAGAATGGTATCATTCAAGGCAAAGCAAAGAGGTTGACCAAGATCGACAGTTTGGTTGCGAAGCTCCATGAGTTGCGCCTCGAGAAGTAGGGCAAGTAGTGAATTTGTTCTAATGATGTAAATCAGAGCTAAGCCGAGAGTATTGCTCTGTCTGGTAGCAATAAATTCTGTATGTGCTTATCTCCGACAACGATAGCAGTGCTCGATCATCAGTCAGCGGCTTACACCACCATGGTGTATCCGCGGCGGCGAGCCGAGTAGACCTTGAATGCCGTAAATGCCAGTCCCACCACCATAGCAATCCCAATGACAGTCAAGAACGAGCAACGCGCGAAACTATGGTTGCCCTCCGCGATGGATCCCTGCGCGAGCGCAGCTTGGTTGTGACCCAGGACTGGCTTGTGGTAGTCACAGATGGCCTCCCACGTGCCCGTTCTGGCGATGTGGCCTGTGATAATGTTGTTGAACTCACCCAGCGGACAGTCCGCCGCTGAGCACTTCGCAAGCTTCACCTGCTCACGCTCAGTGAAAGGCGACCACATGTACGTTCGCACAAAGTAGGCCTCCTGGACATCTTTACCGGAGAGCGTGCGCGCCCGCAGTTCGAAGAACATTGTGGTTCCGGGGTGAAGAGCAGACACGTTCAACGCCGTGGGTAATCCCTCAAAATGGAATTCCCAGCCCAGCATCATGCCCAGGCCGTGGAGCAGCTCGCGGTGGCCGTGGAACGAGTAGTAGCGGTACTCTGCGGGCGATGGCGCCATCGGGACAGCTCCACCCTGGAGAGTGCTCAAAAGCAAGTCGCCAAAACCTCCAACCCAGTACGTAATCTCACGGTCTGTCGAGTAGTATCGCTCCATGAGGTTCGTGAACGCCAACTGCTCAAGTTTCTGACGCGCCTCAACCGTCATTCCCTCGGGAAGTGGCAGTCCTTCGTCGTGGTCGAAGATGAACATGTCTGCCAAGTCCTTTACGCCCAGCACAACATCCTCGCCTCCGGGCAGATTCGGGATATCCTCCACGGCCACGCCGCAGACCTCACCCAACTGGTCAAGAATGTCACGGTACTGCTCGAAAAGCTCGGGCGCGCGCGTTTCCGCGTACACAGCAAGATCCGCATCCATCGTGCTCTTGCAAGGGCCCTTAGGTGCAGCAAACGCGTGCTCGTTCTCTACCAACTGCATGGTAATAGGTACAGGCTGGTGCGGGAAGCCACGCGGGCCCGTTCCGTCCGGATAGAGACCGTAACCTACCGCCGTCGCACTCTGCGAGCAACGCGTAGCAGCGTCCGCGCGGAAGTACGTCTCAAAGTGCGAGTGATTGACGCCATTGAGCGAGCGCGACAGGAAGGCCTCCTCGTGCTGCGACTCGTCCACCATGTACGTGTGGCGCACGTGCTCGCCCACGGCCTGCAGCTGCTTCATGCCGATCTCCGTGAGCTGCGTGAGCGGCACCTTGTACGCGTCCAGGTTGGCCTTGTTGCGCGGGCACGCGACCTTCACGATGTCGTTCGGTGCCCGACTGCCGTGGCGAGACAGCGTCACCAGGCGACGCAGTTCACTGCAAGGATAGTATTGACACAACAATCAGCACTCGAAGCTAGAGGCGAGTCCATCGTGAGACACACCTTGGGGCGGCATCAGCAGCGGACACCGCAGCTCCGCTGGCCAGCATCGCGAGCAGCAGCGCAGACGCGATTCGCACCATTCTTCTTGAGCTTCGACTTGCGGTCTTGGACGCTAAATGAGGAGTGGCCGAAAAAAGAACCCCTCAACTGTTGTAGCTGTAATCAGGAGGTGACAATAGGAGAGTATACAAGGCTGGATTTGGTGCCCGATTTGGCGATTGAGGGGAATCTACAGATTCTGATCTTTTTTCGTTGGAGGGCAGTTTGCCTGCGGTAACGCTGTTCTCCAGAATCTCCGATGCCGCCGTTGACACAACGGTTCTCTCAGTTGGAACTTTCCAGCGTGGCAAGTTACCCCTGCCAATCTCCCCGTTGATAAGACAAATACGGCCGACTCGAGATGGACGCGCCGTCCATTTACGCCCGCTCACATTGGCGATAGATATGAATTCAAGAATGCGGCGAGCACCACAGCCTTTTGTACTCGCGATTAGTCTCTTCTCGAGCACCACCAGCATGGCCGTTGCAATGCAGTTTGCTAGTGCTGGTGCCTGAGACCACGGGTAGTTTCGGGCATAGGACTCGCAGGCGCTATTGTTCATTACAGCTTTGACCGCTGCTTGCCTCGCATTTCTTGCCGATTGAAGTTGATAGGTGATATAGCGCTCCGTTCAGGTTGTCTCTTTATTGGCCAGCTATTTGCAAATGCAAAGTTAGCATGTATCCCCTTGTCCACGCGAGTTGCCACCACGTAGCGACTTCAAAAGTGGCAGGACACCGCAGAGCGCGCTCGCACTCGTCGAAGTTCTTATGTTGCGCTTACGTCGACCGTGCCGATCGAGACTTGCAAAGCGCTCATCGCCGCCCCTGCTCTTTGTACATGACGAGCAGGAACTTGGTAAGCCGCAAATGTGCTTTTTGTCCAATCTAAATGCGCATCTTACTCCGCACTTAGCCGCTCGATGACTGTACTCGTCGCCACGTGCTTCCCCCTCGTGCGCGATCCGCGATCATACAGTCAGTTTGGCGGCGGCCCGATCAAGATCAAGGAAGGAGCTGACGACGTGCGCTTGCCTATAGAAGGAGGACGCACCATTAGACAGAGAAACATGTCGCTGCTCAAGGAGATTCAAGTGAACGCAGCGGTGGCCTGGAGCCCCGTGAAGCGGCGCGCTGAGCTCTTGGCGCTCGGCTCCAAGGGCGACGGCGGCGTGGGCTTCGAGAACAACGGCGGCGAGTTCAAGCTCGTGTCCATGGACCTCAGCGACCCGGACCGCGGCATGCTTACGCTGGGCTCCGTCAAGACGGCGTCGCGCTTCACGTCACTGGCCTGGCGGGACGTGCCGCGCCACCACGACACGTGTCCGTACGGCATTATTGCCGGCGGCATGGCGGACGGCTCCGTGTCGCTCTGGAATCCAGCGCTCCTGCTGGACCGCGAGCCGGGAACCGATGCGCCCGCGTCCTGCGAGATCGGGCGCATAACGCGCCACAAGGGCGCGGTCAACGCGCTGCAGTTCAACCCGCACGAGGACAGCGCGCACCTGCTGGCCTCGGGCGGCAGCGACGGCGAAGTGTACATCATGTCGCTGGAGAAGCTGGCCAGTCCCGGCGTGTTCACGCCCGGAGGCCCCACCACCCCGCAGGCGCAGGCCAACGAGATCACGAGCGTGGCGTGGAACACCCAAGTGAACTACATCCTGGCCACGGGCTCGCAGAACGGGACGGTCGTTGTCTGGGACCTCAAGCAGAAGAAGCCCTGGTGCGAGCTGCGCGACCCTGCGCGCGGGGCCGCCACTGCCATTGCGTGGAACCCAAACGAGGGACTGCAGATCGCCACGGCCTCGGGGGACGACCAGCACCCCGCCGTGAAGCTCTGGGACCTGCGCAATTCAACCAGCACGCCACTCGCCGAGTTCCACGACCACACTGCCGGCGTTCTTTCCATGTCGTGGTGTCCCAACGACCCCGGTCTGCTTCTCTCGTGCGGTAAGGACAACCGCACGCTGCTGTGGGACCTCTTTTCGCGCAAGACAGTGGCGGAATTCCCGTCGGACGCCCCCAACGCGCCTTCGATGGGATCAGATCAGTTCTTCGGCGGTGGACTGGCTGGGCAGCGCCGCTGGAATGTGCAGTGGTCTCCTCAGGTTCCTGCGGTTGCCTCGACGTGCTCGCTCGATGGTAAGTTGCAGATCTGGGGACTCTCTGGTGGTGGCAACCCGTCTTGCCGCCCACCGAAGTGGATGCGTCGCCCGGCTGGTGCGTCTTTTGGATTCGGAGGCAAGTTGGTAACCATTGCCAACCCGCAAGAACCCGCGGCTCCCAACGGTGACAACCGTCGCCTCATTCACATGCAACGTGTGATCAGTGACACAGGACTGGTGGTCGAAGCAGAGGCTTTGGACCGCTCGCTCGAAACGAAGGATTTCAAGGGTCATTGCGAGCAGAAAATTGCTTCGGCGGCTACAGCCGAAGAGCGTAGTGTGTGGAGTTTTATGAAGATTCTTTTCGAGAAGGACGCGCGCCAGCATCTGCTGCTTCATCTGGGCTTGGATGCGGAAAAAATTAACGAATTGAACGCAAAGTTCAACCCGGAAGCCGCGGCATTGCAGAATGCTGCTGCCGCTCCACTCGCTGCTGAGCCGACGGCGCACGCTCCTGGACCTCAAGTGGACCCCGTGACGGGAGCATTGCTCAGTGACCGGATCGATGTGCGTATTTTTTTGCTGTGGGCAATGGCAACTATTTATTTGCATGACTTACCCTTCCTTGATATGCTGGTTTGTTTAGTCTGGCCTAGGAGCAGATGACGTTTTCTCATCGGGTTTCCACCCAAATGGTGCTGACCAGACTGCAGCTGCTGTGCCGGCATCTCCGTTGTCGGACATCTCCGCTCTGGTTGCTGCGCTCCCGTCTGCGCTGGACGAGGACAAAAGCAAGCGCCTGGATGCTGTTCCTGCTCCAGTGTACACAGAGGAGTCCGAGAACACGCTGATGCAGGCACTGCTTGTTGGCAACTTCGAGGTGGCTGTCAACTGTTGTCTGGCTTACAACCAGCTTGCGGACGCACTTTTGCTTGCCTCCTGCGGTGGACCCGAGTTGTGGGAAAAGACCCAACGCGCGTTCTTCGCGCACCAGCAACGCCCTGTGATGCGGGTAGTGTCGGCAATCATTAAGAACGAGCTCAACGAACTCGTGGAGGTATCGGACCTCACTGAATGGCGTGAGACCCTGGCAATCTTGAGCACCTATGCCAAGAGCGAAGAGTTCCCGTCGCTTTGCGACAAGTTGGCTACGCGACTGGAAGCGGCTGGTGACCTGCACTCGGCTACACTGTGCTTTATGTGTGCTGTGAACGTCGAGAAGACCGTGAATGCGTGGTGCAAGGAAAGTGAGGTTGAGGCTCGCACGCACGGCCACACATTTGCGCTTCACCGCCTTGTTGAGAAGGTGTCTGTGTTTACCATGGCGGTGGACCAACCCGACCAGTCTATGGGCCCGGAGGTGGCGCAGCGTTTTGCTGAGTATGCCTCGTTGGTACGTAGCAATCGATATCTCTTATATCTATCAAGGGGTGCCAGCTAACCTCTTTTTTGGCATGTGTGCATTTTATAGATGGCTGCTGAGGGCCGACTGGATATTGCCGCGAAGTACGCCCGATTCCCAGACCTGAGCTGCGCCATTTTGAAGGACCGCATTTACAACGCTTACCCCATGCAGGGCTACCAACCGCCTCCGTTCCCGTTCGACTTGGTTCAGGTTCAGTCACAGGCACAGATTCAGCAGCAACAACAGCAGCAGCAACAACAACAGCAGCAACAACAACAGCAACAGCGCCAGGCTCCTGCGCAGCAGCAGAGGGGCTACGGTGCCAAGCCTGCCTACGGGGCAACAAGAAATCAGTATGGTGCTCCTGCCGCGCCGACGCCGGTTCCTGTCCCCACTCCGATGCCTACGCCTGGTGGTTTCGGCGCTCAAGGTGCGGGGTACCCGCCGCCGCAGCAAGCTCCAGTGCCGACTCCAGCTTTCCCTGGCCACCCTGGTGGTTACCAGCCAGCACTGCAGCAGTCAGCATATCCTGGAGCGTCTGGTCTGCCTCCGCAGCCACAGCAGTCTGGAGGTTACCCGAACCAGCAACCGGGATATCCTGGTCAGTCTGCGCCATTACCGTATTCGGGAAATCCGGCTCCGACGCCATTCCAGGGTCAATCTGCGGCTCCTGCGTTCCCGGGACAGCCTCAGCAACAACAGGTGCCTCCACAGCAGCCTGGTTACGGCCGTCCGCAGCAACCAGGTTTCCCAGGCCAACAGCCCCCCCAACCGGGCTTTCCGTCCGGGCCCCCGTCGTCGTCAGGTAGCCGCTCGCATCCGCAGATGTATTCGGGCCCGCCGTCTACTGGTGGCACGCCTCACATGCCGTCGCCTGGGTACGGTGGTGCTTCGCGCCCCGGAACAGGCTTTGCCCCACCTGCTGCCACTCCAGCTTCGCCTTCCATTCCTCAAGGTACGGGGGTAAATCCGCTTACTGCAGCGATGGGGTCATCGCGCATCACGAAGCCCTCTGTTGATATGAGCTCGCACCAGCGCGACGGGTTCGTGAGTAGTGTGGGCAACAAGGAACTGACACTCAAATATGGGAATGCTACGACAGCGTCGCTGTCGCCCGTCGCAAACGCTGCCCCGAAGGCAGGTGGCTTCCCTCCGAACGTTGTACCGGGTAGCACGGAGAACGTTGGTCCGCAGGATATGCCCATTGTGAATGCCTTCAACGATCTCGTGAGCCAACTTCAGGGCCTTCCTCTCACCATGGTACGTTGAATGCCGTCTGCATTTTATGAGCTAGATACTAACGCAATCTTGTGTTGTGCAGATGGAGCAGAAGCAACTGCAGGAGATCCAGAAGGGCAAGGAGATTATGTTCACCAAGCTCAACATCGGCGAGTTGTCGCCGGAGGTGGTGTCCCGACTGCACGAGATGGTGGCATGCTTTGGACAGCGCGATTTTGGCAGCGCACAGACCATCTACGTGGCCCTCACGGCTTCGGACTGGGCGCATCACAAGGACTGGCTGCGCGGACTCAAGTCGCTCATCCACATCTCCATGAAGCGTTTTAGATAAACAGTCCAGCGCTCAAGAAGTACAGGGCAGCAAGCAGATACCGGTCGCGAAGTGAAGTGATCACAGCATAGTGTCCACCGTAATGCCCATCCCTGTGGAACCCTCATAAAACTAGGCAGTATTCATGTTCGTTCAACCTGTGCAAACTCGTCCTAATCGTACTTAAGGAATTATGCATAGCATATCGTGCGCAAGTCAAGCAGGCGCGGCAACAAGCAATGCTGTTGCTGCCGCTGGAGGAGGACTCTCTGCTCTTCCGGTTGTGTCTGTACTACGGTCTATTAGTGCTGTTACTGGAGTTGCTGGTGCCTCTGCTCTTCCAGCGTCGAGTGCGCATTGAGATCCCCCGGTTGGCGCTCCGAGGACCTGCAGTTCCGCTGTCCACTCGCGAGTTCCAACAGCGTCGCCTGGCATTTCAGCAGCAGCTGGCAGCGCTGCAACGAGCGCTCGCGGAGATGCCTCGTCGGTCACCACAGAAGCGGAGGCAGTTGCTGAGTGCAAGTGTGGCGAAGAGCAGGTCGGCGGCTTCCCCGTCCCCTTCGTCGTCACCGTTGGCATCTCCAACGTCTTCCATGAAGGTGTCGAGACCGGAATCGTCATGGAAAATTACTGAGGCGCAGCAGAGAGTTGACAGGAACATGGAGATGAAAGATGAAGAAGGAGAACGACGAGGACGAAGAGAGGACGAGGTGCATCGAAAAAAGGCATCGAGACAATCGCCGATGGCAATGGGCGATTCCTTGGCCACTCGAGCGGCTAGACATAGTGGATTTTCGTTCGATGAGGTTATTCAGGAAGGCGGTGAAATGAAGAGTGAGGAAGCTCAACATGAGACGGTTGGCTGGGAGCAAGCGATGAATAGACGGACTGGTAGACGAAGAGAGTCCCCAACCTTTTCAGGACGAAGACCATTTCGGTTAGTGTCGGAAGGCGTGAATGGTGTCGGGTATGATGGACCCAGCGAGGCTGCATCACGGTTGGAGGCGCTGATTGGAGCGCGCAGGAGGCAAAGAGCGAACACTTCACCGACGTATGTGCCACCGCCGCCACCCCCGGTAGAAACAGTTAGGGACCAGCCAGCTAGAAAATCACCACTGGCACGATCATCAACTGCTGCTGTTGACAAACCTGTGGAGAGCTCAGGTATACACGCGTCCAAGTCGGTACAACAGGATATTCCATCACCGTTAGGACAACGCCAAGAAGACCCGATCATGGACGAAGACGAGGAGACAAAGGAATCGGAGCAACGTAAACCTCTTACTGATTTCCAGGCGTTTTGCGCTTCGTTTGCAGCCGGTGGCTCGGCTGCTGCCCAACAAGCTGCAGCGAAGAGGAAGCACCACGAAGCTTTTGGATTAGAAAACGAGCAGACAATTGGCGGCACTACCGCAGCTCAGCGGGAAAAATACAAACAACCTCGACTGACAGAGGATAACGACGAGCAGTCAGACCTCGCTGCTTCTCCTGTTGCTACAGAACCCCAAAGAGCGAAGTCGCCCAAACACTACGAAGCATTTGGGTCAGACGATGAGCAAGCGATCGACGAAGCATTTGCAGACCAGCAAGTTTTGGAGAAGCGCACGTACCACCAAGCTTTTAGAACGGAGAAGAAAGAAGAACAGCCGCACGAAAAGTAAGTCTTCTTTGGATCCTGCGCATGGCTGGCAAGCACGTTTACGTAGTCGATCCTAACCGTGTGCCTTTTGTTTGATCTTATTGCAGGACACCTCGGATCGTCAGGCGGATCTCATTTACCGATGAGGTAAACGCGCTAGCGACTTCACCTCCGAAGGAAACTGCAGGCGAGCAGTCAAATGCGAAGCGCAAACACCAACAAGCATTCGGGATGCTAGATGAGGACGATGATGATGCAGAATGGCGCGACTCCCTTGCTTTTCGTCCTCACCACTTTGGCTAACGAAATAATGGCAGATTCATGTGGAGGCGGAAAGGTGGTCATGGTGTTATTAACCTTCGAGTTACATTCGTTGGACTGGGATGTCGTAAACCTGAAGATGAGCCATTTACTGGTGCTCTTCCTTACCAGTCTTCACGATGTAGAAGAGTGCGTGGATGTTGTTGTTTTTGATTGCCTTGCGGCAAGCTGCGATGACCGTGGATTTGGCATTACCGAAGCGCAACCGCGCAGCAAGCTGAATCATGCTGTTTACCTCTTTCAGAGCATCAAGGAGCGCTTGATGATTCGTGCTCCGCTTGGTGTACTCACCTAGGAGCTGATTATTCAGCGAGAACAACTCGGAGTAAAAGCGCCGCATACGGGGCCTGTATGAGTTTCACGGTAAGTGCATCAGTGAATGGGATCAGCAACGGGTATATCGTGATCTACACCATTGTAGTGGCGTGCAACTTACATGTCGTTGAGGATACGCGAGTCTTCGACGCGAATAATGAGGTTCTTCACCTGATTCGAGTCGTCAGCCATTTCACCAGTGAGCTTAAGCCGGATGGCATTGCTCTCATCGACACGCACGAGCAAATTACGGAAGTCCTCCATTTGTCGAGGAAAATCTGCCACCGACTCCAGCTCGCGCCACTCGAGGAAGGCACACATGTGCTGGACAAGCTCAGCCGCCAGCTCCATGTTATCTGTTCGAAGGACAGTTTCTTGCGGTGTCACGGAGATGTTTAGCCTTGAGTTGTCACGCAGTGAGCGGAAGCTTAATTGTGCTTGTGAGCTCTCTGGAATCGCCTCGGCCAGCACAAAGGCGTTGTCCAACCACGAATACATTTGCTGAGGCTTGACAGGTGTGACAAATCGCACAGATCCTTCCAGTGAGGCCTGTGAGCCAGCTTCACCGGTGATGTGGTGGAAGGCTGCAAACTTTGGCAGCTTGAACGTGGATTCAAACACGTGGAAAGATGTATGATGACCCCGTGTGCCCACCAGAACTTTGAAATCGAGGCGCGCGGCGGCGTGCTTGTTCAAATTCAGCGGGATTCGGACAGTCGAGCTCATGGTTGCAGGGCGTACCACTAGAGATTCACCCTCAAAGATGCCCGCCTCCGACTCAAACACGACCACCATCTTGATAACTGCGTCGTTTTCAGTGGAAACCTCGAGCTCGAAGCTTGTTGCTGTCTTGCTAGCCAGGGATCGCACCTTAATGTTGGTGTCGGCGCGAATGCGCAACCCCTTTCCTGCTGTAGCCCCGCTCCCACCAGCTTGATTTACTTCCAGCGCTTTGATCTCGAGCTGTAAGGCTGCTCGGTGTTTGGACAATTTAGCAACCTCTTTCTCTTCCTGACTAGCTTTGTCATTGGCAGCGGTATTGGAAGATCCTGGTGCAGGAAAGTCTCCTGTCGCTGTGAAGTAGCCGCGAATTTCGCCGTCTGCCGAGCAGCAAATAATCTCTTCCTTGCCGTCCATGCGGTAGTCTGCCGTCACAAGTGCTGCAACAGGGGACGGGAGCACCTCTTTGTGCACTGCTTCCCCGTTCGCCAATTTGCGGGACTCAAACTTGCCGTTGCTCCAGCCCATGACGATCTCCTTCTCTCCGTCACCGTCAATATCAAAACTGTGGATCGCCGTCGGTATATTCTTCGATTTGACACGCCACGCTCGATGCTTGCCCTTGTAGACGCCCACAGTTCCGTTCTGGAGGGCATAGCCGAACATTTGCTTCTTGATCGCTGCAAGTGCCAATACTCGGCTGGTCTCCGTGCACTCGAACACCACCTCCTCGTTCTGAAATGCCCGGATCTCAAAGTCATCCGAACCGGCAACGAGTTCGTCTCGACCGTGGCCTGTCACATCGCTCACCGCGAGAGCGCGAACGTGGTCTCCCGTGACCGTCCAGAAGAGTTCCCCGCCGTCTCGACCAAAGCCTTGCAGCGAGCAGTTGCCGCCCACCACGACCATCTGCGTCGGAGCGTTTAGCGATGATGCAGCACGCGGAGCAGGCGCAAAGAGCATGGCGCTCACTCCGTCGGGCACGTCCTTGTAGAAAATATCCGAGTTCTTCTCCACGTCGTAGGCCAGCAGACTGGACTGCGTGCCCACCACGAGCGTGTCGCCCTGGTCTGCAGCCTCAAATTTGCCGGCAGCCAACGCCGTGACTTTGCGGTTGATCTTGAGGAAGCGCACGCTGCTCTGCTCGCTGTCATCGCTCTCCGAGTTGGCGCGGAACGTGTTCTCGTTGGGCGAGTGAATGAAAACTTTGCCGGCAGTGGTGCCGCATGCCAGCGCAGGGTGGCGGCCGTCGAACTTGCCCACTTGCGCCACGCGCTCGAGAATTGGCTGGCGCAGATGCACCTGGAAGGCGGGTAGCATGCTGGCGAGCGGATCCACTTATGCGCGTCGTTTCAAGATCGATTAGAAATGCGTACTTAATCAGGATAGCAACACAAATGGATAGAAACGCAGGACTTCCAGTGATCATTAGAGGATCAATTAGCGGAGACAATGTCGAGCAAGCCTGTGCTGACGTTCGTGACGGGCAACGCCAACAAGCTCAAGGAGGTGGTGGCCATCCTGGGCGCGGATTTTCCCTTCGAGCTGCGCAACCAGGCGTTGGATCTACCAGAGCTACAAGGCGAGCCGGCCGACATCGCCAAGGAGAAGTGCCGCCTCGCGGCCAAGCAGGTGCAGGGCGCCGTGCTGGTGGAAGACACGTCACTGTGCTTCAATGCGCTCAAGGGACTGCCCGGCCCGTACATCAAGTGGTTCCTCGAAAAGACGGGCCACGACGGCCTCAACAACATGCTGGCCGCCTACGAGGACAAGTCCGCCTACGCCCAGTGCATCTTCGCCTACGCGCCGGCGGGCGCCGAGCCGCAGGTGTTCATTGGCCAGACGAACGGCAAGATCGTACCGGTGCGCGGCCCCACCACCTTCGGATGGGACCCGGTTTTCCAGCCTGATGGATTCGACCAGACGTACGCCGAGATGGAGAAGGCCACCAAGAACCAGATCTCGCATCGCTACAAGGCGCTGGAGGCTCTCAAGACCCACCTCGTCAAGCCTGCCGATAAGTGATTTGCTCTTCACAAAATAGGTTAGGTTGCCTTCATGGTAGAGCACTCGAAAGATAAACACAACAATCCAACCAGTGACTGCTCGTACGTATTAACATATCATTATTTGCCTAAGCAATATTAACTGCAAGTGTATAACAGACATAGCACTCACAGTCCACATATCGTCCAAAACGCACACAACAGCAACAATAGCCACACGAATTGGTGTGCGATGGAGCTTCCTATCGGGTACATGCAGCCTCCGCGCTACATTGAACCGTCCGCTCTGGCCGAGATCCTGCGCAATCCTGATATGTCTGCTAAACGCCCGCTTATTATCGATGTGCGTGATTCGGACTACGCTGGCGGCCACATCCGCACGGCAGTGAACATCCCGGAGGAGAATTTCATGGACGACGACGATGTGGATGCCCTCGTGGACAAGTACAAGGACCAGGACGCCATCGTGTTCCACTGCATGATGAGCCAAGTGCGGGGGCCTTCGTGCGCCAAGAGGTTCAAGTCCCGGATGGAGGTGATACTGGAGGAAGCCACACACAGACCGCGGGTCCTGATTCTTCACGGCGGCTACGAGCGCTTCGGAATGGTGAGCATGAAGCATTGTTTACTTCTATTCGTTATCCAAGAACGCATTGTTTGACATTCTTTGTTTCTTTGTGGCTTGTGGGCAGATCTACAAGGGCGAGACCGATCTGATTGAGATGGACGACTAAATGTCTTGTGCTGCCGGGCGAGGAGGATGCATTTTCATTTGCACAGCGTGAGACTTGCCTAGAGATGGTAGTCTGCGCGCTTGACACGCGGCGCTTGTTTCTTCGTGATGTAGTCAATGAGGAAGGTCGCCTTGAGGCATTGAATCTTGTGCTCCTTGAGCTTCTTCAACCACAGGTCTCGTGTTGGCACTTCAGGTGGGAACAGCGCCACTACCGGCGCCTCCGGAGTTGATTCCTTCGCTAAACTGTAAAAGTCTGCGGCCTTGGTGAGCGGTATCACGGAACCCCCACCGGCAAGGGCAATACGCTCACACATATCTCGCGGGGGGACGCATTTGGCGTGAATGAAAAAGCGCCAGCCAGCAAAAGCACCAGGGTGACCCCCGGTGCGCTCTTTACGCCAGTAGCCTGCTACCCCCGGCCAAATTCGCTGATCAATATTCTTCTTGTCAGACGCATGGGTTCCCCATTCGTGCGCAGCTTCATCGACGAAGTGTTCGGCTGCAGCACACGCTTCCAAGTACGATGGTTTCAGTATCCACTGTAAACATGAACATCACCGACAGGTTAGTTTGGAAAAGAACGACTCAATCAACCCAGCATCACGCACCTTGCCAGCTGCACATCCAGCAATAAACTTTTCCGTCCGCTTCAGTTCACTGCAGATAATGTGCGTGCAGTTGTTGTCAAATACGCGCCCAAAATCACTGACAGTTCCGCCCAATGAAGAAATTATAGAGGTGTGCACAATGGCTTGATCTCGATCGCCGGTTAAGAGGAAAACGCGCTTGGTTTTTGGTGGTGATGCCGCAAGTGACTCATTGTCGGCGACGGTCTCCTTCTTCTGCTTCTTTGTGCTCGCCTTGGCGGGGGGTGCTTTCTTCGATTCGGTAGCCTTGCGCTTTTTGGCTGTCGATTTCTTCGCAGATGCCTTCGTCGCATTCGCTGAATCCTGGTTAACAGAACTTGCATCCGCTGGTTCAACTGTGCCCGATTCGTCTGCGTTGCTGTCACTGCTGATACTAATAACGAGCGAAGGATCTTTCGCGCTTTTAGCATCATTCTTCGTAACCTTGGCAGCAGGCTCTTTCTCCACTTCCTCCATATCCGCGGACAATTCATCGAGCTGCATGGATTCATCAGTACCCTTTTTCCGAGTCTTCCGCTTGGTAGAAGGCGCGCTTGGGTTTGTCGGCGTATCGAAGAGCGTGCAAGCCACGTCTGTAACGTGGCCAGGCGAAGTGCTAGTTGAATTGGAGCCTGTCGTTGGGATTGCTTCCTTTCGGTCTACCGGGACCTTCTTGTCCGTGGGAGTAGGCACCTTGTCGATTTCAGTGAGGATTCCATCGACATCAAATCTGCCCTGACCGGTCTTTGTCGCCTTTTTCGCACTTCTCACGCTGGGGGTGATGGCCAGTTTTGTCTTACTTACTATTTCATCATCGCCCCTGATCTCCTGGCTCTTTCTCTTTTTAGAGCTGTGATCGGATGCCGTGCTGTCGGTATCCCCCGATAGCTCCTTGATAGAATTGTATCGGAACACATCTTCGGCGACGTATTCCCACTTCGAAAGGCAAGCAAAGATCCACTGCAGCAACAAATTTTAGCATCAGATCAATCATAGAGGCACAGTTTTCTTACACATACCTCATGACTCAAGACGTTGTCGAATCTCCAGCTCAGCGCTTTCTTGTATTTCTCCCCGGAAGCTTCATAACAGAGGAGGTGGGTCGAGTGCGTTCGAGAAAGCACCGGTAGCAAGCATGCACCCGTAGCATGGATAGCAATCTGGAGCTCTTCACGCGTTGGGCTCGATTTACTTGAGTAACCGGACAGCGTAATGATAAAAGACTGCATCCCAGCGATACTCCCAAACGACTTGACTGGCCGCTGGATCGCCTCGTTAAACGGAGAGGGCTTACTGACTTGCGATAACCCTGCCAGAACCCAATAGATGCTGACCACATTTTTGCCCTGGCGCATGGCTTCATCGTATTCGAAGCCACCTCGGTAGCGGCATACGACAAACGAAGCATTCGTGACCACCTTGCCCACAATATCCTTATACGATTCACCAAATGGCACATTCGCCACCTTGGCATCTACTATCTTCAGCATGTCACACAATTTCTCTCGCAAGAGTGGAGCTATATGCTGCGCGAGGAGTACAATAGCTCCGTGCAGCGTTTTCTTCATCGCCTCCAATTTCTGTGAGCAATACACACGCTGTCAGCTGAATGCACTTTGAACATACAAAACCACTGAGAATAAACTCTCGCAACAGGTACTCACGTCATTCGACAGTTTGCGGACCACCGATAGTTCCGTGCTCAGTTCCGTTCTCCCAAGCTGATACACCTGTGCGCATTTGCTGAGGTTCAAATCTTCCAGGTGCACTTCTGGTTGGGTTTTCCAGTTGCGTGCCTTGCTGGGCTTCGTAGTAGCAGCTCCAGCCGGCTTGTGAGCAAAAGGGCCTTCTGGAACAGTGCACTGACGCCGTACGCACTCTTCAATCCACGTGTACTTGACATGATGCAGCGTGGCCAATCCCGCGCGCTGCCCCATAAAGGCAACAACGCAGCTCGATAAGGTGTACGTCGAGTTGTCTGGCTCCGTCATCAGATGCAGACGCCAGGCTTCCACTTTCTTGGCCAGGTCTGCCTTGGAGAAGCTGAGCTGTAGTTGCTTCTGCTGTTCCTGCCCTTCCTGTCCCACAAAAGGTTCACCCTGGGCATCTTCTTGGTACAAAATGTGCGTGGCACCGGCGTAAACCTCCTTCTGGTCGACGATCTGGCCGCCAAAGTGCGTCACGAGGCCGTTGATGACCTTCCTCGGGTCTTTGAACATGGAGCCCGCCGAGATTGCCAGCGTCGAGAAGAGCAACGCGGGGTTGGGGCTGAATCGGTCCACGGGCAGAAGTCGTTGCAGCAGAAACGTGCGGAAGACCCACTCGGGCCGCACCAGCGCCACAAAGCGTTCGTTGCGCTGCTCCACGAACGTCTCATAGGCCTTGTGATGGCACACGATGTGCGTCACGGTGCATCCCGTGGCGGCATTCGCATCTTCCAGGAGGGAGGCACCGCCGTCGCGTAGGCACAGTTGCAGTGCCACGAGCTCGGTCTTGTCTAGCTCCGCCGGGTGTACCACGCACTGCAGCGTCGCGTACAGGTCTCGCTGCCGCATCGTCCGGTAAAATATCGGCGCTTCCTTTTTGATAATCAAAATGACCAAAATAAGTTTAAAAGCTTAACGTAAATATTCGATTATATTTTGGCCCGAAATTCAAAAATAAATGCTGAAAATTGCCGCCAACTTCAAATTGCAATCTGTAATGACCAAGCAGACGGTGGACCTGGTGGTCTACGCGGCGCACGTGGTCCCTGTCGTACCGCGCGACGTGGTGCTGCATAACGCTGCGATTGTGGTCCACGAGACACGCATTGTTGCGGTGCTGCCTCAGGCGGAGGCTCGAGAGCGCTACGTGGGCGTGGAGGAGACGCATCTGGACCGCCACATTGTGCTCCCAGGGCTCATCAACCTGCACACACACGCGCCCATGACGCTATTCCGTGGCCTCGGGGACGACAAAGTGCTGCTTGATTGGTTGGCAGAAGATATTTGGCCAATGGAAAAGAAGTTCGTGAATCCCGAGTTCGTGCGGGACGGGATGACGCACGCCGTGGCCGAGATGATCCGCAGCGGAACGACCTGCTTCAATAACATGTACTTCTTCCCCGACGAGGTCTGCAGCGTGCTTGAGAGAACAGGGATGCGTGGAGCAGTGGGGCAAGGGGTCATGGACTCGGCATCGCCCTATGGGTCAGGGCCTGACGAGTTTCTGGCCAAAGCGGAGCCGAACTTGAAGAAGTACGCTCCTGGCTGTCACGACCTCATCACGGTCACCATGGCACCGCACTCACCTTATACAGTGGGGGAGCAGACGTTGTTGAAGGTGGACACACTAGTGAAGCAGTATGATGCACGGATCCACATCCATTTGCACGAGACGGAGGCGGAGTGCAACGACAGTGAACAGCTGAATCGAGCGTCAATGTGCTGCCACAAGAGTGACCAGAAGCTGCGCCCACTTGCGAACTTCAAGAGATTGGGGTTGCTATCGGAGAGACTCGTGTGTGCACACATGACACATTTAACTGACGAAGAGATTAATGATGTTGCGCGTGCTGGAGCTCACGTGGTTCACTGCCCGTCTTCCAACCTCAAACTGGCGTCGGGCATCGCTCGGGTGACTGACATGCTGTGTCGTGGCGTGAACGTGACTCTCGGTACGGACGGTGCGGCGAGCAACAACTCCCTCGACATGTTGGCAGAGATGAAGCTTGCAGCGTTACTCGCTAAGGCGGAGTCGCGACAAACAACAAGCGTGTCTGCGGCGGAGGCGCTGCAGATGGCAACGCTCAATGGCGCAAGGGCTCTTGGACTCGAACAAGAGATTGGATCCATCGAGGTGGGCAAGCGCGCTGATATCATTGCTGTCGAGTGCGATAGCATCGAGATGCTTCCCATGTACAATGCAGTAAGCCATATCGTGTACGTCGCGGGCCGCGAACACGTCTCAGACGTCTGGATTAACGGTAAGCAGGTGCTTCGCAGCCGTAAGCTTACAACTATCGACGATGAGGCGAAAGTCAAGAGCAATGTGCGCGAGTGGACCGAACGTATTTGCGAACACCATAATGAGTTAAAAAAGAAGAAGTACAGCAACTAGTCACGCAACAAAACCACGTCCGATTTGAACGAAACGTTTATGAGCTTCCTCACTTTACACGTAGTGCGCGTTACTTCAAGGCCAATTTGTTGATTGCAGCATCGGCAAACTCCACACGACGTGAAAGTACCTCCTTGACGCGAGCAGCAGGTAGTGTCCAAGCCACACCACGGCGTCGGCGCCCGTATACGTCCAGCACGTCCTGGGGAGTGTCCACATTCAACACTTCCGATATCTGAGTCAGAGCAGCAAATGCCTCGCGTACTTCGTCACCCGATCCACCTTCACCGCTGAGGAACGTGTTAATCACACGCACATCCTTGTCGAACTGCAACGCACCAAGCTGATTCACGCGTGTAGCCCGAGAGAGGAACCACGACTCGAGCTGCGTCGCAGAGTATATTGCAATCCCCTGCACGATGGCGTGGTAGTTGCTACGGGACGTGTTCCCGCGATAAAAGGCTAACAGCGAACGCAAACCACGCACAAAAGCGTGGGCGAACGGGTCATTAGCCTCATTAAACGTGAACATCGCTTCCGTCAGCTCGTACTGTACAGCGCTGCGTCTCGAAGACGATGATCCAGAGGACGATAAGCCTGTTGCGGACGCAGCAAGAGCGGAAGCTGCGGACGATGTAGCAGATGGCGGTGATAGCAAACTGTTGAGATAGCTGGCAATCTTGGGTTCCAGGAGCTTGAGCAACTTTTTTCTTGATGCCAGGAGAAGCTGCTTTAGTTCGGCTGACGCGTCTTCAAGTGCGTTCAGACACGTCAAGATGTGTTGCGGCACCTCCGGGAACGCTTCAGGCAGTTCGTGCTCAAACTCACCTTTTAGCTGCGCAATATAACCCGAGGTGACCTCAAGACTGTTGAGTACAACATCGGGGGCGTGCTCTTTGCGCTGGTCCGGTGTCTGTCCGGGGAGCTCGCTAGCTGCAACACCACCTACAGGCCCCACAGTCTTGCTGAGCTTGGCAAATTGCTGCTGCATTTGGTCACGGAACTGCGCAGATGAGGCTGCCAGCAAGCTCGCAGCATCTCCTGCGGCTGCACTGTCCAGCTTGGCTGATGTCGTCATGTGCCGAATGCGGCTTCGCATTGTGTCACCCACAACGTCACGTAGCACCGTGTTAATCATGTTGAGGACTCCAGCGGCGCAGTCAACATGACCCGTTGCCAACGCTCGGAGACCTGAATTACGTGCCACGTAAAATATTTCATCAATAGCCGATGAAATCGGAAAGGATAGGAGTCCATCCTCCCCACCAGCCGCAGCATCAGTGTCGGCATCACCAGATGAGAAATGAAGTTCTTCCCATTGGAAGGCCTTACGAGCAGCTTGGTTAAGGAGTTCGTTCTCGAAGACGCAATAAAAGCCCGCAAGTTCTTGAACACACTTTCCTAGCTCACTCTCTTGGATTGGTGGTAGAACGGGAGCCTTTTCATCGCCACTCTCGCCCTTTCCAGCTTCTGTGGCCTCATGATCGGCTTTTTCATCGTCTCGTATCACTCGCGAACGCATGAAGCGCTCGTACGTCTGTGTATGCTGAATCACCAACGCCATTTCATTTAGCTGTTCGTTCATAACCGCCACACCATCATCTCTGGGACTTCCAGGGGCAGACTGCATGCTGCGGTTACTAGCACTGCGGTTCGACGGCGACAACGGAGCTGTCGAAGTCGGCGGTGCAGGTTCCAATCCATTCGTAATCCGCTCGTGAAATTTCCGCTGCGCCATGTACGCAGCCAACACGGCGACTGCCGACTGCTCTCCCAGCGAATACAACTTTGCCACAAATCGATTCGGGCCACGAACCCTCTCGAAACACTGTGCCAACAGCCCCGCATGCTGCTGAGACTCTTGTGCCACCTGGTTAAACACCTCCGCGAGGTGGGTGATTAGTTCCTGAGTACTAAAGACACCCACACGTGGATCTCTCTCTCTTTTTAGCGCAACTTCCAGCGACTTGTGCACATGGTCCAGTAGCATGACCAATCCAAGTTCTTCATAGCCCTCCCCCACGACCTTAAACAACGGCGCGTACGTCTGCACTTTGCGATTGTCACCTGCTTTTAATCCATCCTCGAACGCGCCTTCAATGACTCCCTTAAGGTCATTTTCAATAGTATCCACGCGTAATTTATCCGCCACATCCAGCGGCATCTGCTGTTCAATGCTCTTGAGTGTCTGCAGGAACGTAGCAGCCTCCGGGTACCTCTGCTGCTGCATTGCGCGTCGGATCCCGGCCAGCGCGTTGCGCAGCGTCAGAAGCTGCGCCGACTGCTCCAGCGCTACGCCCAAGCGCGACTGGATCACGTCCAGACGCCGCACCTCGCGCGTCATCTTCTCGGCCACGTCATTTGCGTTGGCTACGCGTTCCACGACGGCGCCGGTCTGCGCACAGAGCACCGTGACTTCGGGCGTCAATTGGCGCAGAGAACGCAGCGCACGCTGAGCCGACGCCTTCTCCGGAGCGTTGGGGGTCTTGGCGAATGCTTGAGACTCCTCGCGCAGGGTCTGCTGCTGCTGCTTGACCTCTGCGAGCCGCGCTACGAGCGCCGCGTGCTGCTGGCGTCGCCGTGACGGAGGTCCCATGTCGGATATAAAACCGCTGTAATTTAAACCAAAATTAAATTACGTATACGAGGGTGGTGTGGTGCAAATAATGACTCAATTTGGACCAAAATTGCTGACAAGCATGGAGGTTGCGGCGTACGTGGAGCTGTGCACGCGTCTGTCGCGCTTCGTGCAGCTTCAACCGACGGACGGCAGCTGCAAAGATCTGCAAGGAGTTCTGGACGACTTGGTAGCGCTGTATGACCGTGTGGATCTCTCTGCAACGCCCGCGAAACTGGAAGTTGGCGCGCCTCTCGTGGGGTTCGCGGCCATGGACGACCTGGTGTTGCTCTCGATGCACAGGCTGCTGGGGGGCTTCATTCTGAGCTCATCGTCTGTGTCGCTTAAAGAGCGGTCGTTTGTGGTATTTTCGCGTGTTTTACGGCGTTGCAAGCCTCGGGTGGGTGGAATTAACGCTGGACAGCTGCAGCGTCGACTGAGCTACGTGCAGAGCTGTGTGGTGTATCTGCCGCCTCCTCCAGAGGCCAGTGATGAGGGAGAAGATGTTCCTGGGAGTGTGGCACTTGCGGTTCAGCCGGAGGAGCTGAGACTTGCCATTCTGCAGAGTCTGTGTGAGTTGCTGGAGGAGGAAGAGCTGGGAAAGAAGAACCAGGTGATGCAGCTTCAAATTGACCAGCAGCACTTCTTCGCATATTTGGTGGCGTCGCTACTGCATGTGGCACAACGAGATCGGTGCCGAGAGGCTGCTTTGCAGGCGATTGAGGTGCTAAAGAGCGTTCTGTTTTTCGTGCGTGACCCACAGACGCTGAGACAGTACTTGCCTGGCGTCGCTGCTGGCTTGTGGAAGAGCGCAAATGCGCCGCAACAGGCGTCCAAGGTGATCGTTGCTGCGCTACAGTGTCTAGCAAAGGCACTGGATCTCTGCATTGGCGACGACCATTTACCAGAGGGAGGAGCCCAATCCAAACAACAGTTCACGCTTGAAGCGATCCGACACTCGGTATCATCAAACGCCGCGAAGAAGTCGGGTATCGCACGATTTGATAAGGCAACAGCAGCTTCACCAAGCGAGAGTGACAAGTGGCTCGAGACGACTGCTATTAATCTGGATCTGCTGCTGTCACGGATGTTCGCTGCCAGTGCCACGGCCATTGCCGCTGGAACGAGTACGGGCCTGCCGCGATCATCCTGGCGAGTCCGTTGCGCGTTAGCAGAACTTTGTGGAACAGTGATGCTGCAGTGTCGGCAATCCCTTCGTGTATCTTTTTTTCGGTGTTACGATGAACTACTGGTCCTTCGTGGCGACTCAACTGGAGAAGTTGCTCAGGCAGCAGACAGTGTTTTACAGAAGCTGCAGATGTCGGCGCTTTCTGCGGAAGAGCGTTTGCGTTTACTACCAGAGATGGCGAATCGCTTTCAAATGCTGCTGTCGACGCTTGTCCTCAAGATTGCCAACGAGCACGAGGCAACGAAGGTGCATCTTGTTCGCACTCTTCGCGGATACGTGGCATTTCTGGGATCCAGCCTTACACCTTATCTGGACGCAGCTATGGAAAGTATTTACTGCTCGCTTTGCCGTGTGGCGTCATTCGCCGCGCTTGATATTGAGTTGGTCGTCAATCAAACCTTGCCTACAGCAGATAGTGATGAAAGCAACGGCCATCCCGAAGCACGCCTTGTCGTTTCACAATTCCAGAAGCGACTGCGATTTTTCAATGAAGAAGCTTCAGTTCGCGAGGTATTAACAATGGTGCGTGAAATCGGCGCCGTCTCAACCCCAGCTGGCTTCATTGATCGCGCTTTCACACTATTATCTGAAGCAGAATCGAAGTCTGCAGACTCGGGGAGTGCGGAGGTTGTGCTGGTTCTAAACGAATTTCTACGGGCTTATTGTCCAAGGAGCGATAATATCCACGCGAGAGAATCCGTAGGTGTGCACCTTGTAGGGCGCGTTCTAGACGACTTGCTGGCTCTACAAGCGTGGGAAGAGCACAATTCCAATCGTGGTGCCAGTAAAACGCTTGTATCCCAGCGCGCACTAATGGTGGAATGTGTTGGTGTATGTGCGGAAATTCTGGGCGCCGAGTTCAAGCTGTTTCTGCTTCATGTGCTGTATCCGTTGGTCGAACAACTTGGCTCGCACAACGTGGAAGTAGAGCGAGCGGCGTTGGCAGCGTTGGAGAAGGTGCAGTTCTTTACGGGTTACGAATCCATCGAGGCACTTTTCCAGGCTAACATGGATTATTTTGTGGATGCCCTGTGCGCACGACTAGAGCAATTGAATATGTACCCGATGACCGCATTCGTCGTTGAGGCGCTGCTAAGGCACACTCGATTGGCATCTTTGCCCCTTGTAGATGAAGTGGCTTCATCGCTACTTCGCAGTGTCGACCTGTATCAAGACTCGCCTCACATTGACGGCCTTTTGCGTGCGCTCAAGCACCTACTGGGCAGTATTGCACAGGATGCCGAAGAATCTGAAGTGTACACAGTTCCAGTACTTGGTGACGACGGGATGGAGAAAGAACCAGCTTCTCGCTCGCTTTTGAAAGATTTTATTCATGAGATGAAGGTGCTAGCGAACGATGGGATTGATGCTCTCAATATTGAAGAAGAGATTGACGATGAAGAGAAGCAAGCTGCCCCGGAACAACCGGAACCACCAAGTGTGAAAGGTGCTATGCCGCTTGAGTATGACGAAGTCCAAACTGATGATCAGGATGACAGCCAAGCGAAGGACAACACTACGACCGATTCAGGCTATTGCACGCTGGTCATTGATATAATGGACCGATGTGGTTACTTTCTCGTGGATTCCGATCCTATCGCGTGCTGTCTCGTACTATCCTTGATTGATGAGGGCGTACGTTTCCTTTCGCGGCATGAAAAACAATTATTGCCCCTTGTCGCGCGCATGTGGCCCGAGTTGTTGCCTCGGCTGCATGTGGACAACCGTGCCATTGTGGCCGGCACGATTCGTGTCGTTGCCACTCTTGCTGAAGTTGCTGGTGATTTCGTTGGCGATCGTTTTGTAGAGACCGTGTGGCCAATTCTGCGGTCGCAGATTCAATCTATTGATTTTGGTACAGACGCAAAATCGCAGCTTACACGATCCATGCTGCTGATCTCAAAGTCAATAGATGAAGCTACAGATGAGTCGGGAAAGACAGAAGCATCTTCGAGAAATGAGCTTAGTGCTGTTAACGGCACGCGAAAAACACAAGAGATTCGGCAATTGCTGGCGATCTTATCGTGCCTGACCATGGTGTGCCGGCAATCTGAGTCAGTGACCCAACTCGTGCCAGAAATCACGCGAACGTGCGGCAAGTACTTGAGTCGTGCGGCGCCACGGGAAATCGTGGAGCAAACTTCGGAACTCTTTGCCGCGTTAGTCCATCTAAACGGTGATCAAGTGTTCTGCACCATAGCAGCACTTGCAGACTGGGTACCACCGACGCCACCGAGTGCACGCTTCTCCAGATACGAGCTGGATGCAGTTCAGCGCTTCTATCGCGGTCACTTGTCTGCTGTCAGTAGGCAAACCCAATCATGCAGAGACAACGCCCTCATCCTGATGAACCGTTTGTTCAGTTAATAAGCATCGGGAAAACTACATGGATGCAGAGAAGCCTGCATATCGTTTATTGAGCGAGGAGTAATACCAAGAATACAGTCCAGATCACACGCTGTTGGATTGCTTGCTGCCCGCTGTTCTTCCTATCTGGGCCCCTGCGTAAACTTGCGTTAGTCTAGCCAAACATACCGCCCATGTTACCAGCGTATGCCATCGGTCGAATCGGCGGATGCTCCTGGAAAAGTGAACAGTAACAAAGAAAATGAGCATGCCATTCCGCCACAAAATTCGTGTTCCAAAAGTACGCACCACATTGGCGAATTGCGTGAATCGGGGCTGCATGTCCTTCTCAAAGCGAATGAACGCGCCCTTGTTACCCATTTGGTCGCAGTAGTTGGGCGCGCTGAAAACAGTGACGCACTTGCCGTCATGCTCTACTAGGTAGCCCTCATCCTTGACCTCGTGCGAACGCACCAGCAAGTCTGTAATTTATCGTGGAATGCCAACACAAATCAGTACAGCTAACATGGTTACAGGGGGCAACTTTGTGGAACAACGTACCAAGGTTGTTCTTCTCCAGGAAGTCCTTAGTAACATCGGGGCCGAAAGAAAGACCGATGCCGCGCTTGCTAGGGCCACGCCCCTGGAAGGGCTGCGGGTCACTCCACATCAAGTCGCTCATGAGTCCGTTCTCAGGAGGTTCGCGGTTGCGGTCAATCTTCTCGATATCAGCAAGAGTCACGTTCTCCTCAGTGAACAGCCCGCCGTGAACAACCAGCACTCGGTCCTCGATCACGGCCGCAAGTGGCAGCCAGTTGAACACCTCCGTAAAGAGCTGCATGACCGTATCGTCATATTTGTGCTTCACCTCTCCCTCGAAGCCGTAAATTTTGTTCATGTTCTTCGACTCGTGATTACCACGGAGCAAGTGCACGTGTTGCGGGTACACGAGCTTCATGGCGAAGAGCGTCATGACGACCTCGAACGAGAACGAACCTCGGTCGACAAAGTCACCATTGAATAAATACGGGTTCGTTTCGCACGGTAGCCCGTTGAGCGAGAAAATGTTGCACACATCGTAGAACTGGCCGTGGGTGTCACCGCACACCGTGAAGTGCGCGTCCGGATCGTCGGACGGTAGCGAAATGCGCAGTAGCGACGGCAGCGCGCACAGCATCTCCTTGATCTTGAGCAAGATCTGGATCACGAACTTGCGGTGCAGCAGCTTGCCGCGCTTGAAGCGGTCCATGAGCGCCACGATAAAGTCCGCCTTGGTCTGCGAGATGTCCTCGGGCAGGCAGGGGCCATCGTACGCCGCGTCCACCACTGTCAGCAACACCACGAACAAAAAGCATCAATAAAACCCTCTCACTAACAGGTTTTCAAGTGCAAGTTGTACCCAGAGAGTTGAGGTCGATCGTCTCGGAGAGCGGTAGGTTGCGCTCCGACTGGATGGCTGCCGCGAACGCCGCCTCCTTGATGATCTTCTCGCACAGCTTGAGCTTGGAGCGCGCGTCGCGGTCCTGTGGCTTGGTGCGCGCCACGAGGCGGAAGTCCTTGACCGCCTTCTTGTGGTGGCCGAGCGCCAGCTGCGCCGAACCGCGGCGGTAGTAAGCTGCAAAAGTCTCAAGTGCGTCAGTAGCGTCGGTTTGTTTCTATCATCCGACGCAGAGCCTCTCACCTTTCATGTAGCTGGGATCCAAATCAATGGCCGCCGACGCGTCGTCGATCGCGAGCCCGTAGCTCTCGCTCTTGACGTGCGCAGCTGCGCGGTTGGCGTAAAAGATCGCGGTGGGTACGAGCTCGATGGCCTTCGTGTACAGCTCGACGGCCGTCGCGAACTTGAAGTGCGCCAGCGCCGCATTGCCCTGCGTCTTGAGCTCGTCGGCGCGCGCACGCGTCTCGTCCGACACGGCGTGAGGCGCGTCCTCCGTCACGGTGATGTTGGCCATCGCTTGTTGCTTCAGCACACTTTTGAAAAAATGGCTCCACAAGGTTACCCCGTCTACCCCGCTAAAACTCAGCTATAGCGAAATAACCGTGAAACTGGATTACTTTCGGTCGACTCAGCACTGCCTATAACGATTTACCTGCAATAACGAGTAATCTGATGGTGTGGGTAGTGGGTTCAGACGAGGAGACCTTTAGTACATCATAATTGAAATCTCCCATTTGTCATGATATCAGACACGAATCGCGACTCAAAGCGAAAATCCGGTGGAAGATGGAGGCGCCGCTGCCTGTGACGGTGTCTGTGGCGGCCAAACCCAAACGATCGCTGGACCTGCGAGACATGATGGACGAGCTGCCGATGTTGGCCTCGCTCAAGGACCAGAAGTGGATGGCCAGGTTGCCGCGTAACTTGTTCCCTAAGCTCAAGAAGAGTCCGCGCAACGCCGGCGACAGTTCGCCCACCACCAGCTCCGAGGCGCTGCTCTCGCCCGGGTTCCTGCCCACTCCGCGGGTACCAACTCACAAATAAATTTTATCTAGTATAGCGGTGCTGTAGTCTCTGACAAAAATATATGTTGTCATGTAGTCGGCCAGAGCGATGTCGGTGCTGGTTCCGAAGACGGACGAGGAGGTACTGGACGTGCTGGACGCTCGCTTCTTCACGGAGACCTTTGAGCCAATCGCGTACATGCTGGTATGCAAGAGGTTAGCTTCTACATGTGGTTTAAGCGAGTTGAATTGACGTTGTTTTCGTTCAGGACAATATTCCTGAAAGTAAAGACGAGCTGAACGTGTTTCTGCGCACTGAGATCAGTGCGGTGGATGTGGCCAAGGACGTCATTTTGACCAAGCTGCAGGATGATGTCCGTGCGAACTACAACTCGCTCATTCAGGGGATGAAGGTGGTGCAGGAGGTGGATCTCGACTTGGTGAGAGCACAGATTCACGTCAAGAACGGACGTCGCCTTCTTGCAACGGCGAGAAATGACTTAGTTCTCAGGTGGGTGTTGTTGTGGGCTTGCGCTGATGGATTTGATGCTGATTTAAGTGTGGGTATATTATGTAAAGCTCGTTGGAAATTGTGAAAACAAAGCGGAACCGTGACCGTGTCAGCGAGGTTCGACTATTTATATTGAGTCATCTATTGTAGATTCTTACTTTCGCATTTTGACGATTAGATCGTCAGCTTCGGATCGCAAATTGTTAATTTCTTTGACGAAGAAGAAAAGATGAATGCGGCACTCCGAGAACACCGGTTTATCACTGCTGTAGGTGATACCTTGCGTTTGAGCTCTGCGTATAATGATGAAATGTACTTGAGGTACTAAACTGTTAAGATTGTGCTCGTACGTGGCAGGTGGACATCTGTGTTGGTCTTCGAAAAGGGTTGTCCCGTGGCGAGCTGCAAGGGCTTACCATCTTAGATGAAATTCGCCTTCGCATGCAAGACTTCATTCCAAAACTGCGAGGACAGTTCGACCAGGTGAGATTCCTAAAATATTGGTTTGACCGTATCAAGGCTTAACAACCTGGTGGTTATTGTCTTAGTCGTTGCGGAAGGTCGCGGGGCACTTTGATCCTCTCGAATACAAGGAGCTACTTCAAGCGTATATCACACTGGCGGATCACTCGGAAAACCTTGGCTTCGAGTTCTCGTTCTACACGCTTAACGAAGTGCTGTCCAAAATTCCTGAAATCATTGTGCGCTCCATTGATGATTTGACCAGTGAATTTATGCGCCGAGTATTTGACGGGGGTTCCCCGAAAAAGTTCAAAAATGGGAGGCCACACAAGCAACCAAAAGACAACAATGCCAGGAACGGCGAACCTACGGACGTCGCGCTAACACCGTCGTCGCAAACGGTCGAAAACGTCAAGCGCTGCTACGAGCATCTTACGGACCTGATGCACACGTACTATTTACTTGTTCAGTGGCATCGAGATCCGTTTAACCCACTAAACGACGATCTTGCCTATCTCCATCGCTGTGGAATTGACGATGACGACGACGACGACGACGATGATGATAGCGAAGACGAAGATGACCATGACGAAAGGCATCGTTCCCCTTCCAAGCACGGGCATGGCAGTGGACGATTGAAGGGTTCAGAGTCGCCATCACAGCGCACGAGTAAAGTTAGCCTCGACCAGCGACAACGATCACTGTATGATCAAGTTCTTTGTGACACAGGTATGACTCTGCTAAGGTACCGCAAAATCGTTTGGGGAAATATTCAGCAAAATGTCCTAGAAATGGTCGAAAAGCTCGACATGACCTATGGTAAGAACGTCGACGTTTGACAGAGATGAATGTTCGTGCACTAACACTTGTTTGTGGTTTATGGGTTCTTAGGTTACAAGATGGAGCATATAATTGCGCTGTCACTTGCGACTACAACTTTTACCGAAATCGGGGAAGAGTTCGCTGGGGCGCCGTCGTCCAAGTAAGCCCCCCTACATTTTTACTGAGTATGATTTGAAGTAACTCACTTATTTTGGGTCGATGTCTGCACTTTACAGGATCCGATCTGTCCTTCGCGTCAAGTGTGAACAGTACTTGCACACATTTCACGACGATAACATCGAGCTGGCGCGAATGCTACTGGATACCGAAAATTGGCTACGTGTATCTGCTTCAACTACCGATGGGGATGATAACACGGGTCTACTTCGGTTAATCGAAAAACGAAGCGGATACTTCTTCGAGTGCAAGTTTCGCGAAGATCTTGCGGTCAACCCTATTTATTCGAGACGAGTATTTCCCTCGTTTCATGCGGAAGGAAATCCGTTTAGTGCTGCCAATTCGATGGAGTGGCTCTCTATGAAGCAAGGCATCCGCTTCCACCATGAAGCCAAGGGATACGGGAATTTTGCTGACAAGGTGTCCCCGCGAGCTGGCGACAATCAAGCGCTCCCCATCATGGATCCAAATGAATCGGAGTTTGTATTGACTTCGTCGAGTCTTGCAGGCTTTGTTCGGTGAGTATGCTATCGGTTTTTGTTCTTGTCCGGTGGTTAACACGTAAATTTGTGAAATGCCAGGCTCTGCGGTGTTTATTTGAAAATGATAGAGCACCTTCCTCATATTGGATGGGACGTGTTTCGCTCGCTGAACAATCTGTTCGAGTTCAATTTGTACGCCGTATTCACCAATTTTATCGCCGCAGATGATATCACGCAGTTATTTCGGGGTAAGGGTGGGAGTTTGATCAAGAGCGATGCAACACGCTGGAACGGACTACGTACGGGAATTTGTCGCATTGCTGATGAGATCAATGCCGGTGAAGTTCTGCTGCAGTCGTCTGCGCTGATCTACCCTTCTGCAACAGACAATGGGAAAATGGAACACCAGCAAAACTCGCCCATGTCGAGGAAGGTTACACTGCGCAAGGTGACTCGTGCGCCAGCTGCCGTGGAAAATGCTGACGAAAGTAATTTGTACGCGTTGGCCGAACGGTCTATTGCTTGCGAAGCAATTGTCGGTCAGTGCAGACTGCTGAACGCGGTCGAAGAACTTGCTCGGTCGTATCTTCCTGACCGCTATCTGTGCCTTATGGATGAAGTCTATGAGAGGAATCGCACGATGGCACGGGAACTTCGAAACTTCATATACAGTACGATCGCAACACGGCTTGTGGACGTCCCAGCACTCCTGGATTCAGTCTCAGCTGTGTTGTGGGATATTCCCTACATCAGTGATCAACACAATGAGTATATCGTGCACTTAGTGCAAAAATGCGGAGAAGCATGGGGAGGACTACAAATTCTGGCGGACGGATCGATTCCGATGGACGCTCGGGAAGACATTTGGTCGGCGATGGTGCAAACCATTATGGATACGCTGTTGCAGGGATTTGCTACGGTTTCCAAGCCCACCCCTCAAGGCCGTGCACTCATGTTGCTGGACTTGCATGCGCTCCAAAATGGTCTCGACCTGATTAATCATGTTAGCTCTCGAACAGTGCCTCGTGGTCGTGAGTACGTGGGCAACTACATCAAGGCCTTCTACTACGATGAGGACGAGCTTCTCGAATGGACTCAAGCTAACAAGGTAAGTCGCAATTATGTCCTCGCTATGATTTTCTGTTTACCGAGCTCTTGTATCGTTTTATGAATGTAGACGCTGTACTCGAAGGTTCAATTCGCCAACCTACTCAAGAATGGCATCGGGTCGACGCTTGAGATCAAGCAACTCCGCGAACTCGTGTTGAAGATCGACGCAATTATCAGTTGATCGCATGCCATGGACATCTAAACTCGTATGAATATTTGTACACCGTTAAAAATTCTGCGGTAGCTTCTATCGCCACCGTCTGTGTTCAGATTGCTCTTGTGAGGCCTGGCAGAGGGCGTCCAGGCTCACACGCCAGTTCCGAGCTTTTTATCATCCACGCCGTGCGCACGCCGAAGGGCGACTATCAATCTTGGGTGCTCATCAATCGTCTCGGACGACATCCAGACAACAGAGCGGCAGTTCTCCTACCGCGTCAAGGCAACACGCAGTTCCTGCTGCACCTGCGGCTGCGGCACCACCTCGACAACAAGGAGAAGCAGCTCTTCAGCCTCCCTCTTGCCAAACGTTGAGCGCAGGTAGTCTACAAAAGCTTGGCCACTCATCTCCTGGTTTCCAAGGGCCTTGGCTGCTTGCTTGAATTCGCCCACGGTGTGCAGGTCTCCGTTCGAAAGCGAATTTACTCGTTCCAGGATTTGGCGATTGGCCTTCTTCCGCGAGACGCGGCCAGGGACAGCAGGGTCACTCACTCGACTGCCCGAACTCGTTTGGCTGCTGGAAAAATTCTGCAATTTTTGCTCTGCTGGCGGTGAATCCGCATCGATAAACAAGTCGAGAGGAGGTAAGTTTCAGCACTCCAAAAAACCAAGTCAAGTATGTAGCGTACCATATTTCTTGGAGCAACGATCCGCCTCATCCTCCTGCATGCTGAGGCGGCGGACCTGACGTTCCGATCTGTTCTTGTCAGCGTCCTCGGCATCAATCGACGCGCTAGACACGCCACCGGCGGCACAAAGCGCCTCGCGCTTCTCCGCACTCTTGAGAGATCGCACGAAGCGCCGCAAAATCCAAAGCGCGAAGTCCGGCTCAAACTCCTTGTGCAGAAATTCCACGAACGGGTCCGCGGCCGCCACTGGGTCATTCTCCTTGCGGAAGACCCGCGCACGCTTCTTGAACCGCTTGAGTTGATGTGCTCCCCCGCGCAACGCGAGCTCCTCCTCAATCTCCAATCGGCACATTTTCCGTCTCGAGCTGACCTTGTCCCCTGCGCCGGTGGCACTCGCGTACGACGCGCGATTGTCGGAATCTGTCGAGTCGCGCAGCATTCCTCTGGACGACGAAAAGACGCCCGACGTGTTCATGGAGGGGCCTAGAAGTGCACTGCAGTCCATAAACTGTTCCGCGCCAATAAAGTCGGCCAGCACTTGGCATCCTCCGGGCTTGGAGAACTCGGCGACGTCCGGAAAGAGCATGACGCGTTGGATGTAGAAGTCCAGCTCGGCGCGGCGCATCTCGAGGAAATTGGGCGTCTGGTCCTGGTGGAAGAAGGCGCGCACTCGGTGGCCGGGCGCGAAGGCCACGGTGACCATCATCTTGGCGAACGGGGACTTGCGCGCGGCGCGCATCTGGTTGTCGAAGGCCTGGAACTCTTCGTACGTTTTCCACAAGCTCCACTGGACCACTTCGGCCGGGTTTTCCTGCTTCTCCCGCGTCTTGTTGAGGCGACAGAACAGCTCGTACTGCAGCAGATGCAACGAGGCAATGAGCGAGGGTGGATTTGTTGTTTTTCGACTAAGAGAGGCGTACCACGGCTGGCTCCCCGTTCGTCTGGGTGGCGTTGCGTACGTGCACCTTGAGCGGCGGCACGCGCAGCAGGAAATCTGGCGGCGTCATGGCGGGGGGGCGCTCTCGGATCCACCAGGAAAGTCGCTCTGTGCGAGGAGACGGACGACTGAGTGAGCCGCGAGATGGCGACACGCCCAGTATGATTTGGCGCTAGGAATAGTGAGAGTCAGACCGGCCTCTACTGGGAAAATTGTATGGGATCCTTTCGCAGAAATTCAAGTTGGGAGAGACCGACGCTGGCCGGCTGTCTCAATAATGCTGTGTTGCCAGCGGCGGTGGCATCCAAGTATGATAGCAATTTGAGGAGATCGGCAGCCGCTGGCATGGCAATCGCTGGCGACCAGTTCAGGGCGCACGCCAACGCCGCTTCTTCCCCATGCGTGCCGCCCTGGAAAACAGACTTCGACGCTGAGCAGGAAACTGCGCCTTCGATCATTTGCCACGTGTGCAACTCACCGCTTTGTGGACAGACTTCAGGGAATCTTTACATCGCCATTCGTTCTTACGCTTTTAAGTTTCGATGATCGCACGATCCTTTTGTCACGCCTTACCACCACCCTCCGCATGGGCACGTGCATCGAGTCGGCCTAACACCTGCTGGGCAGACAGACAGCTTGACCGAACAGCACTGGTGTCATCACAGTCGCGTCCCAATATACCCAATAATGCCAAATGCAAAAATTGGACGGACATTGCTGGTAAAAGCAACATCGAGGTGCTGAGTAGGGCGGCAGTAAAATTCCCAACTCGCCAGATATCCTACATTACAGCAGTACTATTGTACAACCTGCACCATGTTAGCAAAGCAAGGCAATGCAGCAGCTTTGTTCTTCATCTGTAGCCGCGACTCAAGCAAGAAATCCGAACCTTCCAAGAACCACAAATTGGTATTCTCCAAAGAGGCCATCCAATGCAATGCCGTGACGGCATGCAAGCACTTCTGCACGTTGTAATGTAACTTCGCCACACAAGACACCGCGTAACTCTTCGCAACCTTTCCGATACCTTCAATAGCAATCAATAAATAATCATATCAAATAACAATACACATTAACAGAGTTCGCGAAGCACCATGTCCGCATTCCTCGCTAAATATCTTTTTGCAAAAGGGTGGTGTTAAAAAACACCAGAAAGAAGAGTTCGATCCCCTGACCGCCCCATCCAAACAGGAGAGGTAGCGCATGAGGACCGACTAGGTTGTGTCGTCTACACGAAGCAGACGACGAGTTTCAGTCGCCTGGACTGAAGCAAGGCTTGATTTGCTCGAAAGCTAGGACGCTTAAGCCGAAGTGAACTTGGTCACGGCCTTCGTGCCCTCCGACACGGCGTGCTTGGCCAGCTCACCCGGAAGCATTAGGCGCACGGCCGTCTGGATCTCGCGGCTGGACAGCGTCGACTTCTTGTTGTAACGCGACAGCTTGCCGGCCTCCGAGGCAATGCGCTCGAAGATGTCGTTGATGAACGAGTTCATGATCGACATACCGCGCTTGCTGATACCCGTCTCGGGGTGCACCTGGCGCAGCACCTTGTAGATGTAGGTCGAGTACGATTCGACACGCTTCTTGCCCTTGCCCTTGCCCTTGCCGGTCTTAGCGACCGTCTTCGCGGCCTTCTTGGAGGGAGTCTTCGCCATTGCTGCTGTTTGGAGTGGTTGGAATTACTCGGTGAATTGAGGAATGAGCTCTTCTGTCGCCGCCATATCCGACCTGACAGCTCCCGTCCATCCCGCTAGGCAAAAACACTCTTTCTCCCTCGGCTCGGTAGAAGGTCGTTGATTGGCGGAATACAATTCCGCGCGATTTTATTGGCTGTGAGGATGACAAAGAGTTTGTGATTGGTGAGTTCATATTATAGGGTAGGGTTGTGTTGGCGCGAACGGAGTCGGGACCTCGTGAAGTGAACTGGTGGCATTGTATGCCAGACAGGAAGGCAAGCAGCAAGCAGGCGATGGAGGATAAATGGGAAAGGGTCAATGTATATAAAATGTTCTACGCACTCCTTCCTTGTCCGAGTCTCTCCACCTGTCCTTCTACCTAAACTAGCCAGCGAAAGGTGGTGAAGCGCTGGTGGGAAGGCTGGACTGGCGCTCATAAGCTTATCTCGCTTCTCCACGCGCGTCTCGACCTACTGGCGAGTCGTCCATCGGCCCTGGTCGATGTGCGCGTCCATCGTCGTACAGGTCTGTCGGTCCTGCGCCTGCCGTGCCTACATGAAGCCGGAGCCCTTGATATTCTGCTTTAAAATAATGTCTTTGCAGGCGTTGAACACGACTTGGACGTTCTGAGAGTCCGTGGCGCACGTCACGTGGTGGTAGATCTCCTTCTCCGGCTGGCGGTTCATCTCCATGAACTTTCCTAGGAAGTACTGCACGCCCAGATCGTAGTCGCCGATGCCACCGGGGAAGTCCTTGAACACATCCACCGTCTTGGGGTCCACCTTCTTAATCTTGTCCTGAAACAAGTCCTTCTTATTCAGGAACAGGATCATGGCCGAGTTGAGGAAGAACTTGTTGTTCACGATCTCGTCGAACAACGTGATGGCCTCGATCATACGGTTCGTGGACGCGTCCTCATACAAAGACTGATCGTACTCACTCAGCGCCGCCACGAAAATCACTGCCGTTACGTCCTCGAAGCAGTGGATCCACTTCTTACGCTCATTACGCTGTCCACCGACGTCGTACATGACGAAGGTGGCACCGTCGATCTGGTACCGTTCTTCTACAATACCCGACGTACGCACTCGTGCGTACAGCATATCCTGCTGCGTTGCTGCGTAGTCGTCGCGCATGATGCGATCCAGGTCGTTGAAGTAGTACTTGACCGACTCGATGATCTGGAACTCCGCTCGCCGGTTCCAAGTGGCCACGACGCCGGGGTCCGTCCACAGGTTCTTGATCTTCTGGCCTATAACCGGGTTCACCTCTGCTTCATCACTCAGCGTCCGAATGTCCTCGAAGTCTTGTGCGCACACCACTTCGCCCTTCAGTTTCATTTCCGTGCACTGCTCGATCAGCATCTTCATGGACGTCACCACGTTGTTATAGATAATTGGTGTGCAGTGTCGCTTCTCCTCTTCAGTTAGAGCTGCGCCGTACAAAATCTTCACCCATCATGCAAAACGGAATTAGCTTTCAGGAATTCACACTCACGAAGTCAGCATGGCATTTGATGAAACGCACCTTCATCTGCTTGAAGACCGTGCTCTTTCCTGACTCGCCTGCACCAAGCAGCAGCAGCTTGACCTTCTCCTGCTCCACGCGGTGTGCTTCCTCATTTTTGGCCTCAATCTCACGCGACTTGGCCATAGCCACCTTATCGGTATCGGCCATCTGGGAGGCACAGAGTCCCATGGCGACTCTGTGGTACCTTGTTCCTTAGCTGTCGAGGGCTGCCGAAGCGCTGGTGCTTCGACGGTCGTGGACGGAGTGGGGAACGAGCGAGCAGGTGCTGGCGGCTCTGTTTCTGCTGCGCAGGAGGGCTCTACTGTCGGAGTGGGAAGCTGCACACGTTTCGCAAAATAGGCAGCGGAAGTTTAAAAATGAAACTCCGGCTGCCACCTTCCTCCCTCCCTCTCACCTCGGCGTCAAGGCCTCACAGAAATAACTCGCTCGTCCCCGGCAAAATGCAACGACGCTGGCCTCGCCTTCTCGTCGCTATTAATATGGGGCGCGCGGTCTCCGTCTTTTGCTAATTGGCTCCAGCGCCAGCCCTGGGGATCTATAGACTCGAGGCTAGAAACCACTGCTGCGTCCCCGATTAGCTTCAACCTTGTTCCGCAGTCTCGCCCTCGATATAGCTGTGTCATCCGGTCTCATCGCACGTGGGGCATCGAGGTCTGGCTGCGCAGAGATGGAAATAACCCACTCGTATTAGCGACAGCGCTCAGTGCACCACTGACGAGCACTTGGCGCGTAACACCATGTCGACATGTATCCATGTAAGTTCTTTGCGCAACGGGTGATGGGCGGTCATACAAAACCGCGTCGGGCGCAATAACCTCTCCGATTGGCCGAAACTCGTTAGAAACATTTCTAAACGCAATCGGTGCACTCATTATTATGTGAGTCACATACGAATTCGCTCTGCACCTGGAGCGTTGATACGCCCGCGCCATGTCGCCTAGCAAAGTCGATCTGAGCTCCATCAAGGAGTGGCACTTCCACACGTGCTACTACGCCACCAACGAGCGATCCAAGAAGGAGGCGCAATCGCTGCGCGATGCGCTGGTGGAGAAGGTGGCGGCCGACCCCAAGAACTTCATCGCCGTGTGCAACGGCGTGACGGGCAAAGAGCTCCCGGGTCTGGTGGGTAAGCCGCCCCCGTTCAATCTCGGTCCCGTTGGTCCGCACCTCAGCGGCAGCTTCGAGACGTGGGTGCCCGCCGAGTCCTTCGCCCAGTTACTCTCGTGGTTCACGCTGCACCGTGGATCGCTGAGCATCCTGGTGCACCCGCTGACGCGCTACGAGCGCGAGGATCACACAACGCACGCCATGTGGCTCGGCACACCGTGGGTCGTTGACCTGGACGTTCTCCGCGAGGACTTGGTTACGCCTCCTCTGCAATACCCCGAGCTTGGATACGGATACAGCGCCACCGCGGACGAACAGTAAACAGATCAAAGTCGAGTGCTATTCGGAGCGTTAGGAAGAGCAGAGTAACCGTCCTCAGTATGAAGAATGAAGTTGAAGTGTGAGGTCCGGTGAGTTGTGTAGAGCCCTTACTGCAGAAGATGGCGCAGCACGGTGCGCACGTTGAGCTTCTTCAGGTGCGTGTACTTTTGGCCCGTGCCAACGAACATGATCGGCTGGCCAGTCTTGTACACCATCGACACCGCAGCGCCAACTGTATAAAAGCAGGAAACATTGCGAGTCAATCATTTTGCGAGCAGACCATGATAAACAGCAGCAACTCACCCTTGTCATCAATCGTGTCAAACTTCGTGATCACGATACCGTCAATGCGGTGCGGCTCGCGACGGTCCGAGTAATCCGCAAGAGCCTACAAAATCCAGGGTCAGAACGCGAGCGTAGAAAATAACAAGAATCACATATCATCGTCCATACCCGGTCAAACATGGCCAGCTGATCAATGCCATCATTGCCCACCAATGCTTCTCCGACGAAAAGAACCAGGTCAGGTTCGTTGTTGGACACAAGCTTGGCGAGCGCACGCATAAGCGGCTCGTTGTTTTGCATTCGGCCAGCAGTGTCAATCAGCACGCAGTCATAGCCGTTTTCAGTGCCGTATTTAACCGCCTCCTTGGCCACCGAGGCTGGGTCCTTCGCGTAGCCCTTCTGGAACAGCTCCACGTCCAGCACCTTGGCGTGCTGATTCAGTTGCTCAACGGCTCCAGAACGGAAAGTATCACAGGCAGCGATCATGACCTTCACACCCTTGGACTTGAGATAATAGCACACCTTGGACAAGCTGGTGGACTTGCCAACGCCATTCACGCCGACGAAGACAATGCTGTACGCACGACCCTCGGCTTTTGCTTGCAGAATTTCCCGCAGAACGTCGGTAGACTTCTTCGGCGTCAAGATACGCATCAGCGCGGCCTCCAGAGCCTTGCGGACAACTGTGGAGATGCGCGTGAAGCTCTCAAGTCGCTGTCCCACAACGGTAGTAATGACAGACTCGCAGAGTTCGTCGGCAACTTCCGAAGCCACGTTCTTGCTGATCAGCTGCAATACACCAATATGAAGGATTAGTGCTCCACTCCGTCGACAAGACAATCAGAATGCAAATACCTACCATTTGGTGCATGGGGGTGATCACAGGCTCCAAGTCTTCGCGGTCCAGAATCTTGTTGCCTGACACAGTGCTGAGGAAGTTGCCCAAACGTGTCTGGGAAAAGCTCCAACCGCTGTGGCTCGAGTCGGACTCCGCTCCAGAAGAAGCAGCCGACTCATCGTCAGTGTCGGAGAACTCTTCCGAGTCGCTGTCCTCCATTTCCTACGCAATCAAAACAACGCGCCCCATTAGTACGCTCGCAAAATCGGCGGATGGGTTGAATAGCAATCGTACTCCAATGTAGGCTTCACGCTTTTCGCGGAGCTGCGCTTCCTCCTCCTCAGCAGTGATCTAATCGCATCGTACATCAATCCAATAGGATTCAAACCAGTCAGTACCAGGTCTACGCACGCCACAGTCTCAATGCCAACAAACCGACGTTCATACCATCTTCGAGCGATCCAACGCCTCTGCTTCCTTCTTGGACACCTTCGTGTCGTCCCATTTCGTCATCTTCTTCCCGCTCTTCTTGGGCTCTTTTGTGGTCTTATCTTTTCCTTTACGACGTGGTCCCGTGCGCATCTTCCGCACCTTGGACGAGCGCAGTGCTGCCTCGTTCTCCAGTTCCTCGAGGTCCTTGTCCTTGCCATCCGACGCGGGGCTATCACTGCCTTCTTCACTAGACTGCTCGACCCAAGCATTCGCAACAAGTCAGAAAATTGCACAAATATTGCAACAAATCAGCACAACAAGGAGCGCACATCTGCCGTTATAGCGGAGCGTGAAGACGACGCGGTCTTGCCGGCAGCATTGGACGTGACGCCCTTGGATTTCGCCTTCTTAGAGGAATTGAACGCGCGTGGACCCTTGCGCGCCTGCTTTTCCGTAAACTTGAGCTCCGTGGCCTTGAGGATCTTGGCGAACTTGTCTTCGTACTTGACGGGCGTCTTGCTGGCGATCTGCTGCGGGAACATGGCGATGAAATCCTTCTTGACGAGCTCCAGCAACTCCTCGATGTACAGCAGCTGCAGGATCTTCTGGTACACCACGACGAAGACCAGGTCCAGCTTGTTCTCGAACACCCACTGCATGGCATACGCCTCGTCCAGGAACTTCTTCTCGCCGGCGCGGTCTTCCATGAGCACGCGGTTGATGAGGTTGTCTACGGGGTCCCCGCCTAGCTTACACAGCGTGCGCGACCACAGCACCGTGCCGGTCTTGGAGAAGATGACGAAGTGGTCGATCATGGTGAGCGAACGTCTGTGCGCTGCTCGCGGGTTCTTTGGTTGTGTGGGGACAGCAACGTGTTCCATTGCCCTTGCGTCACGTCTTTGCATGATACACGATGTGTACACACGAGAATGTATCGAAACATCACTTTGTCATGATGGACGTGCTGGGGCCGATTGACACCCAGCTCGCGGCGTACTGCAAGGGGCTGCCCAAAGTGGAGCTGCACGCGCACATCCACGGGTCCATCCGGCCGTCCACTTTGGAGGAGGTTTTACATGATGAAGCGAAGCTGAAGGGTTCGGATCCGCTGCAGTTGCCCAAGAACCGCAGTCTGGACGAGTGCTTCGAGATGTTCGGGCTCATCCACCAAGTGGTCGTGAGTCGGCGCGTGCTGCGGCGGATCGTCATCGAGGCCGTGGAGGACTTTGACGCCGAGAACGTCAAGTACTTGGAGTTGCGGTCCACACCGCGAGGCTTGCCGAGAGACGGAGCTACCCGTGCTGACTACGTGAATGAGGTGGTCTCGGCGCTGGAGGAGTGTCGAGCGCGACGCGACTTGGACATTGAGGTGCGACTGCTGCTGAGGATCAACCGGAACCAGCCGCTGCACCTCGCAGAAAACACGGTAAGTTTGGCACTGGAGCGGAAGAACAAGCACAACTGTCCGTTTATCGTGGGCATCGACCTCAGCGGCAACTCGGAGCGTCCGGACTCGGAGTTTTACCGCTTCGAGCGCGTGTTAGAGCGTGCTCGGGCTGGCGGACTCAAGTTGGCGGTACACTTCGCCGAACACTTTGATGACGATGAGTCCGCTCGGATCCTAAACTTTCGACCAGATCGGTTGGGTCACGCGTGCTGCTTACCGGAACCGCTGTATGCCAAAATGGTGGCGCGGCGGATCCCTGTCGAGGTCTGTCTGACGTCCAATGTGCACACGCTGGCCAGGTACCGCAGTGACGAGGACTGTGAGTGCTCTGCGGGGGAGAAGCACGAGGCCTCGGGTCTGTGCGTGTGCGGCTTCACTTCGCACCCGCACGGCACACTGCTCGCCGGAGAGCTAGACCACGGAGATGGCGTCTACCCCATGTGTCTGTGCACGGACGACTACGGCGTGCTGGACACCACACTCTCGATCGAGTACATGCGTGCCGCGCAGGCGTTCAAGCTGAGCAAAACGCGACTGCTAGCCATCGCGCGAGCCCCCATCGAGTCGATCTTCGACCAGAGTCAGGTGTCCTCATTGAAGACGCGCTTCAGCCACGTGCAGTAGAGCATGTGGACATCTACATGTAGTTGCGCCGCCGTCGAACACCTGCGTGTGCACTTCCCATTCTGGCCGATCGTAATAATCTTTTGGGGCAGTACTACAAGCACTGCTCAATTCATGTGGAGTCCCAGCCTGGGACTAAAGTGTATCACAAGAAAGTAGTTAGCCTGCAAACGCTTTCAGTCGAAAAATAACGCATGAACTAAGTCGCCGGCGAACAAATACTATCTCAAATTTCGACGACTCTACCATTCATAACTGGGTGACCTACGATTCTTCCCGATGGACGAGTTGCAGTGCCGTCTCGATGTTGTCTTGCTTCAGTTTCTAAAAAGCATCCAATACAAGGTGACTACATGTATAGTGCTCATCGCACCCAGGATAACTTTGAGCACACGGAGTAGAAGATACCCGTCCACTGGCTGCACGACATTCCTAGAAACGGTAGACACTGCTTGATTGCAGTAGTTGTGTTGAGTTTGAATTGATCTGCAGACTCTTCCGGTTCATGGACTTGCTCCGATGCGGGAGTTCTGCCACCGCCAACATGAGAAGACGCATAAATGATATACTAGACACATTCCGATCTCCCCACAAGCGTCACAATGATGCTGATCGGAGCGTAAATGTGACGCAAGGCCCGCCAGCTCAGATCATCGCAGCCCGAGTCCGTGTGACTTCCTTCTTCTCGATCAACGCGAAATCGACTCACCCTGTACAAGATAATGCAACAAATAGAGGAATGTGCTTCCCGACATCTTGTTTCGTGATCTCCACGGGATTCAAGCGGGAATCAGTTCTTTTCCGAATGCAAAAGAGCAATGTAGCACACCTCCAATCCTTTCGCCACGAACGGCTGCGCAAGCCGCCACAAAATGTCCGCATCGCGCTTGTGTTTAGTGGTCATCGTCAGTTAGGAAACAGATAAGCTCTTTCTCGTCAGGAAATATCCATTTCGCAACAGATCTTCGGTCCATTCCATCATTACTTCAACGCAGTCCTCCATGCAATCACCCTCCAGTTTAACCTTCCTAGCCGACGCACAGGTTATCAAACCCGTCTCCTTATTCATGATGGGTTCCCAGTTCGGGACGCCACGCCAATCGACGTTGTCGTAAGTAGAATAGTCTATGCGAATTGCTTGATCATGACGTACCAGAGTGCGAAAATATCCTTCCACTGAAACACCCTGGAGACGATCGTCCTCCATTTCTTGGGCAATTCCGATAAGTTTTTTGAAAAAGTCTGGTTTCATCATTGCTGTCAGTCGTCGCAATGCGAGTAAGAAGGTAACAGCAGCTGTCCAGCAACGTTGCTTGACATAGTGCCCCGCATTTGTAAACCTCGTACTCCTCGCATGAGGATGCGGTCAATCTTCAAGTCCGATCTTCCAATCGCAGCGAGCAAAGTTTCCGCACCCTCAGGTGTCGTGCTTTTGTTCAATGCTCTAGCGACTAGTTCCTTGGCATTGGGGTTCAAAAAATCACGAAGGCTTCCACCTGATGACTTGCAACGTCGATCGGCTTCGGATCCTCGAATTTAGCAGCCAAATCTTCCAGGTCAATTTGTTTCCAGTATAGCAGCAAGCAAGTCTTCTGGTGGACAGTCCCATCATCCTTTAGCTCAAATTGTCTCGAGGTTGCCAGCAGCTTGTACGCATTGAACCAACACTTTTTATTGATCTCCTTCTGACTCATCCCGTCCAGACAGAACCAGCATCGATTCCGGTCCCCACCCATGGCGTTGTATCCAAATACTTTTCCCCTGCAATGTCTTCCCACTCGTAGCACCCGCCTCTATAGAATAGACGCGTAACTGTACTACGACCACCAATTGTACGGAGCCACACAACTGGTTGCTTCGTCTTGATCGCAATATAAAAACACAGCAACGCCAGGATGCAGTTCCTGGACTCCCCACGAATGAACTGCTTCTTAGTGCGTGTGCCCGTGTCAATGTCCTGTTGGTAAATAGTCAAGAAATTCTCCAACGAACAAGACCTCTTACCGCACGTAGAACTTAGGACCCACGAAGTCCACTATGTCGCTGATCGATTTAATGTTCTGCACTTCTCCACAATCCCCATCCTTCCAGTCAAACATTCTGCAGAAAACTACCTTCCTCGGACAACGCAACACGCTTCGGGCATTGGTTTAGCAGGCCAGCAAATGTTTTCAGCTTCGGTTCCTGTGTCGCATCGCTGGTCAAATCTCTGTCTTTTTGGAACCTTCGTAGCCTCCATCAGCACGTGGGTCAGCTCGGGAAGAGGGTCAAACGCTCTTTTATCTTCATCAAAGTCCGAATCATACACATTGGATCCAGTTCTTCTCCGTCGATCAAACTCTTAATGAATTCGTCAATACGCCCCACTCCCCCACCCCACCCCCTTCAGCTTCGTGGCGGCTTTGGTGCACGATGGCAGCCACCTGGTCCCCTTCTTATCAATCTCCGTGGCGAACTTGTGGTCCATTTGCTTCATGAAGGCGGGGCAGAGGCAACTACGGGAACAGACTCCAATCCAAAGACGTTCGACTCGAACGACCTAACCTTGGCGTACACCGCTTGCCCCTGAGGTCAATAATGCCCCGATAAACGGACAGTTGTGCTTGTTCTTCCGCTCCAGTGCCAAACTTACCGTGTTTTCTGCGAGGTGCAGCGGCTGGTTCCGGTTGATCCTCAGCAGCAGTCGCACCTCAATGTCCAAGTCGCGTCGCGCTCGACACTCCTCCAGCGCCGAGACCACCTCATTCACGTAGTCAGCACGGGTAGCTCCGTCTCTCGGCAAGCCTCGCGGTGTGGACCGCAACTCCAAGTACTTGACGTTCTCGGCGTCAAACCCCTCCATGGCCTACCACTTGGTGAATGAGCCCCGAGCATTACACACGCTGACCAGGAACCCCTGCGACGATGACTGCGAGTGCTCGGGATCTTCGAAGACGAGTCCCCATTGAAGACGCACATGTGGACATCAGCGGTGCTGCCGTTGGACATTTGTTCTGAGATGCGACCTGATTTGCGTTAGCGGGACTAAAATTGACAACAAAGTCGATGCGGTCGCCGCTGTGCGCGTCTTGCTGGCTATTGGTGCAGTCGCCGCTATGCGCGTCTTGCTGGCTGTTGCTGCGTTCGTGCTCGCTGGCGCTGCTGCGAATGCCTCTGCGATTGACACGACCAACGCAACAGATACCGTTGCGCTAGTACATGTAGCGCTCTACGCCGTTCCCGAGTGCACGATCAACCAGCTGAACCTGGGTGAAACCATCTTGACGACGGAGCCCGACACACTACTCTGCGAGCACTCGTTCGGGATCCAGCCCGGCATGCTACTGCAGTCTGCCGACGTGGCGGACGCGCTCTGCGAGAAGCAGAGCTGCCTCAACGCGCTGCGGATATTGTACGTCACTCTGCCCAACTGCCGCTACGAGCGCTGGGGGCTGCGCTCCTCGGCGGGCAAGTTCCTCCACCACTGCGGCTTCACCACGAACGACACAAACATCGCATAACTTAGCGATGGAGACTCACGGTTCCTCCTCGTACATGTAGAACCCCCAGCTGTCCATTTTGCTCCATTTTATGTGGATTAATTTTGAGTAAAAGCGCCTCCGACTCTTCCAGCCTCATTCGCAAATTTTCCCTGCACCAGACCGATAGCCATGCGTACCTTCACGTCCGTGCTGCTCTTTGCGGCGGCCGTCGCCGTCGCCTCGGCGCAATCTACTTCCACATCCGCTTCAGGCTCGTCGACCATCTCGCCGGAGCTTGCGGCCATTCCGACGTGCAACACAACGCAGCTGAACGCGGCCGAGGCCATCCTCACCTCAAACCAGCGCGAGGCCCAGTGCGAGAAGGCGCTCAGCATCAAGACCGGCACCATGCTGCAAGTGAATACATCCCAGGCCACCGATATGTGCGACACAGCGTCGTGCACGGCAGCGCTCCAGGAGCTGTACAACGAGATGCCCAACTGCCGCTACAACCTCTGGGGTCTGCAGTACTCGGCCAAGCAGCTGCTCGAGTACTGCGGCATCACGCCCACCAACACGACCAACTCAGGCTCGAGCTCAAGCAGCGGATCCGCCGGCTGGAGCGTGCTGGGATCTAACTCCGCCTCGTTCGCGTCGGCTGGCGCGACGGACGCACCCTCCACGGCCAGTAGCACGGCAGCGGACAGCTCTGCGTCAACCACGTCGTCGGGATCGAGTGCCGCGACCGCAACGACCACTGTGTCGGCCGCGCTGGTGGCTACTGCGGGCCTCGTTGCTGCCTTGTTGGCCTAAGCTTTCGAGGTCTTCACGACTGACGTGCACACTGCAGCGTGCCTTGCTATTTCATTTCGCAGCAAGATCCATTCATGTTGGCAAGGAGCGCGCTACTGAGTTTTGGGTTGGTCCACGTTAACAAGGATCACTTTTATTGAAATCAGTGCTTGCAGTTTGTTATGCTAGTGTGGTTGTTGTATTTGGAAGAGGAAGAAGAATTCATCGATGTAGAAAGAATGGTGAAAGTAGGCCTATCGCTGCATCTCGTCGTTCAGTAGCTCCTCAGTAAACTCGAGCGCATCCAAGACAGACGGTCGTTCCTCTGGGTTTGTGTGCAGCATGTCCCGGATGAAGTCACAGAACTCGACCGAGAATTGCGTCCCGCGGTGGTGCACCACTCCTCCTTGCTCTGTGTTCCATCAAACGCCGTGGTTAGTTTGAAGTTGATCTTCAGCCTCATCATGATGCATACCTGGTGGGAATGAAACCCGGCCGTTCAAACATGCCAGCTTCATAAAACCCTGAAGACACCAGAGGTTAGCAGGCAACCACACAAGTCAGCGACGCGGGTACGGCTAAACGATGATAGTATCTGTCAACAAACCTCGCGCGGGTGCTCGAATGGGCTTGTCCCAAATGCCATAGCGTAGCTACATTCGTCAGCAAGGCACACCATTAGTGAGTTGATATAAAAACATTCCTCAAGGAGGTTGGGAATCTTGACAGTACTTACAGCACGCAACCAAGAGACCACACATCGGATTGGCCATCCAACGGGACGTCAACGGTGGGCTCAAACAGTTCTGGTGCCCGATACGGAGCAGAGCTCTTGCGGTTTGCCTCATCTTGCAGCTCGATCGAATTCCTTCGAGAGTTTACCTCTACGCGAATTGGAGCGCAACTGCCAAAGTCTGTCACCACCGGGATATAGGCAAGTAAATCCTCGCCAGAAGATGACGATGACAGCAAGACGTTGTGCGGCTTAATATCACGGTGGCAGAAACCAGCGCGGTGCAGTGCGAGCACTCCCGAGCAAATGCCATGGAATAGATGCAGCGCCGTGCGTTGGGTGAACGGCCACAGAGGAGACGATGACTGGCACGCAGCATCGATCGCATCCCACAAACTTCCACGGTCGAAGTACGGGACCAAAAAGAAGAACTACGTGGTCACGAGTGCAAGGAACACGTGGGCACACATTAGTTCAGGGACCCTTATATAGGCAAACAAGAAGCTGTCCATACCTCCATTCCTTGTTGAACTCGTGCCTCCGAAAATTCCACGAGCGGCATGATATTTAGGTGTTTGACAGTCTGGCAACAGCAAAAAGGTGAACGGAACGGGGAATGTTAGGCCAAGTCTTTAAAACTATCGTTCATAACGCAGGTGGAACGCATACCCGGAAAACTTGGAGCTCCATTTGAACGTCATTCTCAACCTCTTGTGACTGACAGAGAATTCGCTTGAGGGCAAAAGTTTCACTGGTAGCCGATGATCGAACCAAGAGGACTTGAGCATAGGCACCCTCAGCAAGCAGTCGCACTACTTGCACACTGACACCGCCAACTTGGATTGATTCGCTCTGTTATCAAGGCAACAAGAATTTCTCATCAGCACAGCGAATTCACTGTCCATATGAACTACACGTACCTTCAAAACGTTGGTACTGGCGCTGGAAATGGTTGCACTGATAGTCGAGAGCAAGGACCCGCCCCATTTCTTCGCCTTCTTGGCCGTCTCTGACGCTCCCTTCTTGGCATCCTCAATAGAGATTTTCTTCGCAAAATCGTATGCCTGCTCTGTCTGTTTCCGCAGATAAGCCTGTGCATCCTTGCTCGCATCAGTCCACTCCGAGGCCTGTCGAGGACCCGAGCTTGCTCCACTCGAATCGTACCGATCCTCACGGTCAAACCTCGAGCCGCGATTGCTCTCTCCTGCATTCTGGTAGTCGCCGTCATTTTGATAACTGCCCCGGTTCCAGTCACCCTCTCCCTGTTCCTTGCGCAACTTATCACGCGAAGGCGAACGAGCCACCGGTGTTGCTGGAAGTTCCTCATCTCCACCAACCCAACAACCATTAAATTAGACCTCAGATCAAATAGCATTCCCCGAAGTATCTCCTTTGATTTACCTTGCGACTCGTACGTCGTGGACTCGAACTCTTCGTAATCATCAGGGCGGTGGGTCCGTCTCTCGGTAGTGCTGCTCCCATAGCTCTCCGTCCGAAGTTTCGCGACCGCCGGAATCTGCGCTGGCGGCACAGCGTCCCGATGCTTCTCATAGTGCAGATACTCGACGCTCGGCACTGCGTCCAGCGGCGTAATACGCGCCAGGATCTTGCGCCCGCAGAACGGGACGGCCGACTCCGGGTTCGTGAGGTCCAGATACGCCCCGTCTTCGCAGCGGAAGGCGAAGTGGAAGCTGCTGCCCAGCGGAAACGCCTTCTGCACATCCGTGAGCCGCACGCGGCCTCCAGCGGGCGGCAACGGCAGCACGAAGGCGTTCCAGTTGGTGTCAGGCCCGTGCTGCGGCTTGCTCTCCTGTATGGGCTCCAGCTCCTCCCCCACCAGTGAGTACAGCACGAACGTGGTCTTCAGTTGCGGCGCCGCCATCGTCGTCCCGCTCACCGGATGCACCACTTCCGACGCGCGCATCGAATTGGGAAACTCCTTACCTACAGTAACACATATGACGTAAGAAAGGTTATCTCTTGAAGAGAGGGTTGAAGTTGTATTTCTTATAGAGAAGGTTGAATTGGTGCTGCGGTCGAGTTTTCTGGGGATCGCACAGCGGAGGCTTTGCCTGCGAAGCTTGCTTCGTCGCTGAATGAAAGGGCTTTCGTCAGGTATGAAACTGCTGCAGGCGATGGGGACGTCGCTGTGGGTCTTTCGTCCAGTGCAGCGAGCACACGCGACGTGAGCTCGGCGTCTTCCAGGAGCTGGGAGCTTGAGGAGCTTCTCGACATACCGGACGATTCGTCGAGCTGAGCTTCGTCGACAGTCGCTGCAGTGTAGAATCGGCTCCGCTCACTCTCGATGGGGCGGACACAAGGTCTGGCGTTTGAGATCGCCGTCTGGAGAGGAGCCGGGGGAGGTGCTAATCCACCGACGTTCCGGTACGACGCAGGCGCGGAGGATATCGAGGCTGAAGCTCTCCATATTGTAGCGATCCCAGCGTCCTCGCAATTACCCATTCGGATTTTATCGTAAAAGGCACTGGCTACTGGCTCGCGTTGGTGTGCTTTCGTGGCGAAAGTGGGGTGGAACGGATGCGACTTGCTGAATTCGCGCTGCTGCTGTTTGCGCAGTTGCTCCTTACGCTCAAGATAGTGATCATAGTACTGATTGAGCGCGTGGAAGACCTTGGAACTTGCCACACGGCCGTGCTTCGTAGCGATCTCACGCGAGTTCTTGTCAATCACGGGGTGGAATGTCAGCTCTTTTTGCTCGGCAGCTGCAAGGGCCGCTTCCCGTTCCGGATCTGAGTGGTGCATCTGGTGGCGATGCATACCTCCCCTATCAGCGTGAAGATGTTCGGATAGGAAAACTATCTGCGAGTAGGTGACTCCCGGAACTTCGCGCACAAGGCGGTCCATATACCCAGAGAAAGCATCACGTGAAATCGATGAGTGGTTCGCGTACTCGAACACGATCGCTACCACTCGCGAGATTTCCGCTGGCAACGAGGAGAGGTTTACCTGAGCGGGTATCACGGCTTCATTGCTTTCCTCTTGCTGAGATTGCGCTTTCAGATCAAAGTTCTGCTTCGCGAGCTCTGGTTTTGCTTCTGAGAGTGACGAAGTCGACAACGACTGTGATTGACGAGACAGAATGAGCAGCTCGTCAAAGATTCGCACACAAGTGTCCATTTTGCGTCGCTCGAGGGCCTGGCGTGAAGCCTCGGACACGAAGGTTTGCTGTGATTTCTTCTTGATATCGCGCTGGTCCTTCTCTCGAAGCCGGCGGTGGTATTCCTGTTGCTCACGGTGGGCAGCATGCAAAAAGTCTCCGATAGGCAGTCCTTGTTTGTTTCGAGAAAATGCCGGCGCACGACCAATTTCCGGTTTGAAGAGCTCTTTGCCAGTGTGAGGGTCACGATCGGGGGTATACTTATCATGGAGAGCAATGCGCTTACGCTCCAGCTCATGATACTTGTCAACTGCGAGTCGCTCTACAAAGTCGGTCTGGGACCTGTCAGGGGCTACCCACAGAGCGTTCACACCAATGTCAGGCTTGAAAGGAAACTGCTTGAAATATTCCTGTTCCCGCTCGTCGCGCAGTGCTCGCGTCTGGAATGAATGCTCATAGAGTTCCAGGTGCGGATTTCGAGGTCGCCGTGTCTCGCCGTGTACAGCCGCTGCCGCGGCAGCCGTGTCTAACTTCTCGCGCACAATCTCCTCGGACACATTGTTAATCTTCGGTCGAAATGGGCAGGTTTGTTGAAACTCCTCTTCAATAGCGTGCTGGTGGCGCTGACGCCGCATACTTGCCACTCGAGACGATTTAACTTTGTTGGCACTAACGGCTCTCATGACGGTGGATGAAGTCGTGAGAAGTGTAGGCTGGAAAAGCCGATCAGGCTTGAGTTGTCCGCAAAGAACCTCAGGATGCGACTCAAGGAACCCAAACGAGCTGTTGGTGCTACTTGCAGTGTCTCGACGCCGAGTATTTGATGAGTTGGGTGACCTACCTCGATGAGGTTTTGACGACTGCCCAGCAAGCGCTACAATGTTCTGGCATCGAGAATCAGTGTACTGATTCACAAAGGCGCACTTGGGACACATCCAGTTCTGCTGCTCTTCGCGCTCGGTAACCCGGCGCTCGTGCCGCTGCACCTTTTTGGCAATATCCGACAATGCTTCGTCATGAAGCCGTTCGCCTATGTGCGCATATCCTCCGTTTGTGCGGTTGGCTACGAGCTCGCGAGACTTGGCATCCATTAACTCAACACGGTGCATTCGTTCCTGATCCCGAGCCTGTTCAAGTTCCTTCGCTTTGCGTGCTCGTTGAATCCATTTATCTTTTGATTCTGCCAAAGCGTGAAGCCGCTCGTAGGCAGGAGCATCCGCAAGGTTGGCTTTCTTTTTCGAACTGTTGCTCCGAGTGTGGATCATTGTTGTAAAAGGTGGGGCTGTGGATGATGTTGATAAGCGCTCAGTGACTGCAGCCTGAGCATTGAGCGTTAAATGTGTGTCGCTTGATACAGATCTACGGTCACCACATCCTTCGGGGTCCACCTTGCCACTATGCTGCGAGTAGTGACCATATCTAGCCATGAGGTTGTTGTAGCTGTATTCTCGATGGTTTTCACGTTCGTGCATTTGCAGAGGTGTACCATCGGGTTCAGGTTGGGATGTCGTTTGCGACTTAATGGCAGTAGTAGATACCGGTGCAAACGTAAAAGCGTCTGGGGAGCAATCAGGCGTTGAGTTCTGTGACCAGTTATCTGCAGTCATCGCTGCTGATTGCACAACTTCGTCCGGCGCAGTCTCAGCTAAAGCATTAAGTTGGTCCTTGATCAATCCTCGCAATTTCGGCACTGCATCAGGTTGCAGTGCGTGCTTCTGCGCAAAATATGAGGCTAAAACATCAGGATTGTCGCCTTCGTGAATCTCAATTGTTTCAGTCCGGCCGTCACCAATGACGACCTCCATCAGAAGCAAGAGATCGCCTTGCGTGACATCGCCCGCGGCGATATCGGAGCTGGTAGGTGAGTGCACCTCTTTTTCACTGCAAATACCGTAGAGATCATCAGATACAAGTCTTTCAGAATCACGTCCAATGGTCGGAAACAGCTTTGAGGTGGCCGATTGATTGTCTCCGGTTGCAGATGACGGCGAGTATGTTGCTGCTGATTGCAGAGCACTTTGGAACTGCTCGCGGCGACCAAGTTCTTGTTCCACCCTAGCGGCCGCTGAACTGACAGCCAACCGAATTTCATCCTCGATCTGCTGTGCTGACATTTTAGTATTTGAGGCCGCCGGAGATAGCACGACACGCTCTCGTAACCAGTCAGGAAGGTCATCATCGCTGTCTTCTGAATGCATTTCTGTTGCTTGTAACTTATTCTGACTCAACTTGGGTGACAAATGTTTTTCCACTGCCGTGTCCAAGCTGAATTTCGGGTTTGGGTCATCCTTTAGCGCCGCTCCCCCCTCCTGAAGTGTGTTTTGACGAGGTATGCAGTCTAGCGATGAATGCTCGCTCGCTTCACTGTGCAGCGCCTTGAACCCAGTAGAGTTTGGCGCTTGGCGCAGCAAAGGCGAACTTGAGCTGACCGATGACGACCCCGCGGACGAAGGTGTAGGAGAACATTCGTCGTTAGAGCAAACTGATGAATACGACGAGCCATCACTATCATCGTCACTGAAGCGTACAGGGCTGCCCTTGAAGTCCAACATTAACGGGACGTCATCAACGTGACTGACCGAAACAACCTGAGATTCCACAGTGTTTTTTACAGGCTCCTGCTTGTTTTCTTGATGGTGTGCTCGAAGTTCACCCCAACAACCTGGCGAGTCAATTTCCCCACTCATGGATGGAAATGAAGACATCTTCCGCGGGGACCGGTCGGGACTTGAATTTCCGTTTGTGTGATGTTTTCCCTGTATATCATGAACACATTGTTATTGTTAGCATGCGCTTACCTATGCAGTGTAATGCTTAACACACCTGTCCAATCGCTTCGATTGCTTGGCGTGAGAATGAGTAGCGTCGCTGCATATTTGGCGTGGTGTTCCCGTACGGATGCTGCCGCGACATCTCGAAGGGGAAAACGACACTTTGTTCTATTCATTCAGCAGAGCGGGTGAGTCGAGCTACCTGCGACTACGATGACCAGCTTGTCCGTTTTAGCATCAGGGATAAATAGCCACGAAACGACCTTGTTCACGCAATGATGTGAACAAAGCACGGATCCTCCCATGTGCGATAGTGCCAAGCTCCAAAGCTTGATCTGCGTCAACGAATACAGTAACCATGGCGAAAAATGTTGTCTTCTTTCATCTTCAAATACCTTGATGCCGAGTTTCTCAAGCAGCACTTGAGTCCATCGTCTTCACTACTTCACCGTCTCCTCCTTCTTTATTGTACAGGTACTGCGCTTAGCTGCTTCTTCCAGATTAGAGCGCATTTTTCAAGGAAGCTCTGCATGGCTTCCCGCTCCGCTTGTGCCTCCTCGCGCTGCGCTGAGAAATCCAACACAGTGCCGTCATCAAGTTCCAGGTCACGGTACAGCGGCAGCTTATCCGGGGAATGACCCCTCTTCTTCTTTGATGAATGGACCTTTGCTGTAGGCGTTGCAGTTGTTTTAGCAGGTTGTGCTGGCTCGCGTTTTTGCCGCTTGGAGCTTCGCGCCGGATCAAGCCTCTCAATATTGCTCTTCTTCGCCCCTAGATCAGCACGCTTCGAGATACGCGGCTTCTCTGGCTTGTGCCCATTCCATTCAGCAGACTTCGACACCACAACTGCATTCTTCGAGCTGATTTTCTCCTCAGTATGCTCCGATGTTTTCCTCTTCGCAGTCACTCTGTCCGGCTGGCGTGCTGCCTTCTCAGGAGGACGAGCGACGGTCGGTTTCGCGCTAGACGTTTTTTTCTCACTCGAAGCTTTCGTCTTTTCGCTGGCCTTCTTCATTCCATGAGCTGGCAAGGAACTAGGCTTAGCTTCTGCTGGAACTGGCACGGGAGTGAATGTGGTTTCCTCAATGGCGCCCAACATGTCTTCAAAAAGGTGCATGTCACCATCCCAACTCTTCACACTTTCGTCGTTCTTGGTGCGAGCTGCAGAGAAATCAAATGCAACAGCACAAAAAGTCAGTACTTCAACCTTCTGCCGTTCAGTTGGCAACACTCTCAACTCACGAGCGTAGCGGCCATGTGCCGTAATGGACATGGGATCCGTCCAAAGGTCGTAGTTTTTGCTCCAGCCCACAAAATGCACCTTGATCTTCTGCGTGGTCAGGTTGCACTGGATGATCCTGGCCTCCCCCCATAGCATCTTCTTGTCCAGGGCGTCGATGTAGTAGCCCACGCATTGGGCAGTCTCCTTCTTCTTGGGTTTGGGCTTTGGCTTCGACTTCCTGTCGCGGCGTCTCCCCCGTTTAGCGGGCTTTTCAACAGGCGTGTCGAATAGTATTTCCTCCACCTTGGATGTTGGTACGGAGCCTGATTTCGCTGGCGATGCAGATGCAGTAGACGGCGTCATCGCTTCAGTCTCGAGGTTGGAGCCGCTGCACGTGATACAACAGCATACAGAACGTCAGAGAGGGTGATGATCAGCACGAGGAAGATTTCGTGTGCATGGACTCTACCTGGGGGTTGCAGGGGTCGAGGAAGTCGCGGGCGCGAGGCTGGCGGCCATGACAAGCATGGACCTTTGGCGCGAATTCAGCAACTGAAGCTAAAACGGGGCGATTCCCATCAAACCGAATATCGAAACTGGTGAAATGCGTTTGGAGAGGGTGGGGCTTATTGAAGGTGCCTTTTGATTGACAGGCTGCGACGGCCTTATCTATGTGTTCTTGCCACAGAGGCAGTTACCGTGACTTCCTCAATGGCAGAAATCTGGATGTGCGCGGTGTCTATCTCGTTGTCGTCGTCCACTGGGGAGGACGGTTGAGGTAGGAGGGCAAAGCAGTAATGCACGCGAACATTGTCCATGATCTGGTAGTTCACGTAGTCTGGGGAAGTCCACCGACGGGTCTGGTACTTGCTGCGAACATCTACCTGCAAAACTTCTTCGACGGCAGCCACGAAAGTCTCAGGAGCCCCACGGTAGTGCACGGACTTCTCAGACAGCTTGTGGATCGTCGAAATCAGGGTACGTGATTCCCATTCGATCCTGAAAGAAGCACCATTATCGTTAGGGCAATTGGGGAGCAGATGCAAGGGTGATAATGGTTATCCTGTTGCACGTACTCAATAGGTGGCTGTGGAGTTGAAACCCATCCTGCTGCCAGTGCGTCGGGGAGGCTATCGTACGCTGGAAAACAGTATAAGCAGTGAGTAAAAAATGTAACCATGACGCCGTTCGAGTGCGTGTGGGTACCTGAAATGTAGGGCTTAACATCCAGAACTGGGGTCTCGTCCAATAAGTCGACTCCTGAGAGGTACACCGTGCGCTTTCGCATGTCAACGCGCTCGATTTTCGCCAGCGTGATACCAATCGGGTTTGGACGGTGTGGTGACCGGGTGCAAAAGATGCCAACACGTTCCTTGAGCATCGGAGGGGAGATCTTGGCCTGCGAATAAATCCAGTCAATAGACGAGTTCACAACAATTATCTCAAGCAGCTGAAACTTACCCGGAACGTATGACGGTGACTATCCGATCGTAAGCCCTGGTGGGCACGAGTGTTTTTACCGTTCGTATTTTGATGAAACACGAACACAATCCAGACGTGACTAAAGTTCTCGAGCCCGACCAGCGTATCTGGCGAGATACTCCGTTGGAAGGTAATCTTTGCTCTCGTCGAAGGTGCAAGTGATCCTTGACGAGGCGTGCCTATAACCAACACCCCGTCAACTACATATTCTGCATATTCTAGTGGGTGTTTTGCACATTACCTAGACACACTTTGAAGCACGAGTGAACAGTCCCGACTGGCTGTACGAAGCAGCCCTTGCTGGTGTCCAGCTTCTCCTCCATCACACGGCGCAGTTCCTGGCCGGCAAGCACATACAAACCCGTCACAATTTCCAGCAATCCAACCGATGTACCAGCGCAACTCTTCAACCTTCTCGGCAGCCACGCGACCGCGCCGCTCATCAACGCGCGCTTTCTCTTTCTTGGCTGCATCACTCTCCAGCTCCTGAGCATCGAAAAAGGCAACAAGTCGGTACGTGGCCGTGTATTGACTGCACGCCATACATTTTGCGACTTACCTGAATTTTATTCAGTTGCTCGCTAGCACCAGCCGACTGTCGCCACCAGAGCCATAGCAACGCCGTCGTCTGCAGCGCTAGCGCCAGCTGCAGACTGAAAGGCGACGTCATTATTGCTGGCCGCAAGCAATTCGCACGAACGGCGGACATTGGCCATTATTCAAAACTATTTGATTGGCTAAAAAGACGGATCGCGACCCTTTGGGGGTTGGCTCACTATTGAAGTGGTAACAAGATCGCAAGTATGCGCAAGAACTCGGGAAATCGCTCTATGTCTGCCGCCCTGCAGCACCGCAAGGTGCGCCTTAGTGTCAATGTAGGCAACCTATGCAAATACAGTTGTTGACTGTCGAGTGTCGTGCAGATGTCGGGCTCCTTTGAGAGATCCCAGGCGGAGAAACGCCACTCGAACGTGGTCAACGGCCGCAATCCGGTCATGGATCGTCGCTCGCAAGCCGCCGTCATCATGAATGACCTGGATGGTAAGCAGAGCATGGGGATGCTACCGTCGCTGGGCGTTGGTGTCGCTGTCGCTGGCTCCATGCTTGTCGTGAGCTACGCCGCTGTGCTGTCGGCCATGGCCGAGGCGGCCTGAGAGACGTCGCATTGACAGGACAGCAAGCAAATAGGAGGAAACGAGAAAAGAGTACCGTATGCGCCTGTCCGTCGATCGATTTACGTTAATACCTACCAACAGTGCTCTGTGAGCGTTTACACGCTTTAGTCGTTCTTCTTGAGCTTCGCCTTGGATTTGGATAGCTTGTTGGAGGCGATGTGGTCACGCACGAGGTCAAGCGACGCTAGCTGCACGTACGTGCAGCAGACTCCGGTGACTGCTGCGATCATGAGCAGCCACTCGAGAGACTTCCGCTCAAGACCGTGGAGGGTGTGCAACAGCAGCATCAGACACAGTGCTGCAGGGACAAAGCGAAAGATCCACGACACGGCACGGGCAAAGAACAATGTCGCGATGGATCCTAGCGCATATCCGACGAGTGTTGGATATACGCCCCCACCCTCGTACGAAAGCTCTATGATCTTACGCAATGAGACCTATCGACAGGGCACAATGTCAAGATCGACCAAATTCATCCTGGCTATACCCATATTTACAGCAACTCACATGCTCCACGACGTATTTGACTCCTAGTTGAGCCGCTCGCGCAGCTTCGTCCATGGTCAACTCCATCGTCACCATTCTTCTTCGCTGTTGCAACTGCTGGAAAACTGCTTGCTGGGGCAGAGGGCGTAACACGTCGGCGAAGTCGTTTTGTTTTCTGTTTCAGCGGTACCAAAAGGCCCTTCACACTCAAAAGAGGAGATAGTGTCATGTTGTGCGCCCGTGAACCCCGTACATCATCACAATATGCATTAGATATGTTGGGTGACGACAATGCTGAAGCTTCATGTTGCTTTACCACTACAGATCGATGGCTGTAGCTGCAAAGAGGAGCAGTGCCATGAATGAGGAAACGGATGACAACCGAGAAGCACTGCTACTGGTTGGTGCAGGTGTTGTGCTGCCCGATGCTGAAGACTCAGTTGATGGAGCAGTTGTGTCTTCAATGGTCAAATCTTTGGTTGGAGTCGGTGTAGGCGCCGTCGTCACATCAGCGTCAACTTCACTCGCTGCAGACTCGGTGCTGTCGCTCCCATCAACGCTTGTCACGCTGACGTCAATTGAGCCGGTCGTGGACATATTGAGGCCTCGATCTTTACTCATTGCGGAGAAACTACCGGCAGTGTTACTATTGTTTGATCTGGCGGTGCTCGCGCCCAAAAAGCTCTCAGTGCTACTTGAGCCTGAACGAAGGTCTGCACTTGAGCTTCCACTTGCACTTGCACTAACATTCGTATCTCCACCACCAGTGCAATCGGCGTTTTTCGCTGCGTAAACTACCGCGTAGTTGGAGCTGTCGAAGTAGCAGTCTGGAGAATTTGCGGCCATGTATGCCAACCATCCGGCAATGGGCACAAGCGACTCGTGTCGAGGGTGGTAATGTCACCGTTTGCTGCTCGGTAGCACGACTTGGCAGGATCCGTATTCTGTTCGTGGAGCTTGTTGGCGAGTTGTTTTTCATTCTGCGTGCAGAATCGCGTATTGACAGCAGCACTTTCAGTTGCAGCGAGCGAGACGGCGACGACGATGGTCCAGATTGATCGCATGACTGGGCGTTGGTATCGATCGAGCTTGCACGATGGACGAAAACAGGTAGTTGATTGGGCTGGGTCAGATTGAGGAATAAGCCTAGCCAGCGCTTGGCACTTCGAGCAGCTTTGCATAGCGTCTCGGAAAGACGCTATTTCAAAGTTTTGCGAGAGCTTGTAGTCACTTGAACTCTTGGTTGGCACATACGCAACACACGTTAATCTCTAGAAAAAAAATCTCCGAAAGCGCGTCAACCCCATCACGTCCTTGATCTGACCATTTCGTATAGAGTGTTGGCATCGGACGGCAAAAAGAGACCAACTCGTGAGCAACGCCGCTTACATGGTCCCTATGTGAATGGTACCACAAGTCCAAACCGAATTCTTCCCTACACTTTTGAGTCGCATTTATCTGAGGGTAACCATGAAACGTCGGAGTTCAAGTCCTTTTCCTCGCTCCACCCATCTGAGTTGGGGCCCATAGCATGCAGCTCTCGCCGTCACCAACCTCGATGCGGTGTACCAGGACTCCACACCACATGAAGTTTCCGTCGGTGTGTTCATTTTCTCACTTGGCAAATGTATAGACCGGCCATCCAACAAAGCGTTTGCCAAAACACCGACCACAATTCGAACAGCTCTCACAGCGACAGAATGGACAAGCAGAGTGCCATCGCACTGGGGGTGACCGCCGGACTCGGCGTCGGATACCTGCTGGGCAAGGCGCAACCCGCGGCTCTGCGTTCGGCCAGCGCCAAGAAGGCGGAGGAGGCCAAGCACCTGGACGAGGTGGAGCGTCTCATCCGCCCCAACATCCTGGCGCTCACGCCCTATCGCTGCGCCCGCGACGACTACGACGAAGGTAGCAGACTGTGCTGTGTAATACATGTAATGACTATATTGACGCTACAGGTGTGGTAGGAATTCTGCTGGATGCCAACGAGAACAGTCTGGGCCCGCCGCTGCAGGGCCACGAGCAACTGCAAGCCATGGAGCTGGAGCGCTATCCGTGCCCGTATCAACCCGAACTCAAGAAGTCCATCACTGACTTCAGGTCAGTAGGATGATATGTTGGTGCGCAGTGCTTGCGTCACTCATTGCCTTGCATTTCTTGTTGTGACTATAGAAACCAGTCGTCTACCGAGAAGATCGGCCAGGCGAACACGTTCCTGGGCGTCGGAAGCGATGAAGCCATTGACTTAATCATCCGTGTGGCTTGTACGCCTCGTGTGGACAACATCCTGATCACACCGCCAACGTACGGAATGTACAGCGTATGCGCCAACATCCACGACGTGGACATTATCTCGGTGCCTCTACAGATTGAGGCACCTGCGGACAACCTCCGGGGACTGAAGCCGGACCTTCCGCTGCCGTCTTTCCACATCGACCCGCGGGAGGTGCGGCATTGACTTGTGAAGAAAATGGCGGCTGCTTGGCTGCTAACACCGCTCTAACTAATCGGTTGCTCATTTCTGCTGCAGATTTTGGATGCTGCTACTGCCTCCACGAAAGTGATCTTTTTGTGTAGCCCTGGAAATCCCACGGCGAATGTTCTTCGCCTGAAGGATGTCGAGGCCGTTCTGAACTCGAAGGTTGGTCGTTTTTAATGTTTTGATGCCGTGGTAGTGACGAAGTTAAGTTCTAACGCTTTGCTTGTGCGTTCTACAGGAGTACAAGGGTTTCGTCGTGGTCGATGAAGCCTACATCGATTTTGCTGACACATCCAGCTTGTGTACGCTCGTGAACAAGCACAAGCGGCTGATTGTGCTTCAGACGCTCTCAAAGGGCTTCGGTCTTGCCGGCATTCGCCTGGGTATTGCTTTCGGTGACCCTAAGCTTATCCAAGTGCTCAACAACGTGAAGGCGCCGTACAACATCAGCAAGCTGACGTCCGACGTTGCACGCAAGGCTTTCTCGAACCTGGACGAGTTGCACAAGAATGTGAATCTTATCAAGGAGGTATGCGATCGTTTTTGCAATTCCTTTGCTGGAGGATCGTTCACGTATTTATGTTGCAGGAGAAACACCGAGTGATTAAAGAGCTTCAGAAGCTGTCTTTTGTGCGCTACATCTACTCTTCGGATTCCAACTTCGTACTTTTTGCGGTACGCGCCAATCGAAGCGATTTTGTCCGCTCCTTGGTTTGTGCGCTAATAGCGCACTGTGTTTTTTATTTTCTCTTGACCAGATCCCGCACGCACTGACTGTCTACCGGCAAATGGCTGGTCGTGGCGTAGTCATTCGTTACAGGGGCAACCAACACCTGCTCACCAATTGTCTTCGTGCGACGATCGGATCTCGCGAAGAAAATGACCGTATGCTCGAGCTGCTTGTGGAAGTGTCAGGTGAGCAGTAAATCAAATGGTGATTGGACCCATACCTGAGTGCTACCGGTAGTTCATTCGAAATTCAAACCACCAACCAAGCACGTGCCACATATTTTGTGCCGTAAACTACTTGCCTCAGTCATTTTGCGGTTGAAAGTTCCCTTTCAGCTTGCATTTTCTTATGTTCGGATTCAGAATTTCTGAATAATGCCGCGGTTATAGCAAGCTACCGAAACCAGTGAAACGGAACTTGGTAAAACGCTGATTACCCCCGAAGCAAACTCTTTCTCAACGGATCAACTCCGTCGGATGCGCTATCGGCACCCATGCCCTTGCCAAAGAAGAGTCTGCCACCTCGAATGGGGCTTGAGGTCGCAGAGAGGCCTCCAGTTCTTCGACGAGGAGGAAGTCGGCGGTTGAAGTACAAAACTGACAGCGCTGGCACAATTTCAAGGAGGGCATAATACACCACTACCACAAGCCACGTGGTGCGATCATGTAGCTGTTTCTTCTCCGTTGATAAGACAATCTGTAGTCCGCAGCGCGTCATAAAGCAGGACGTGCCGACTGATGTCATAATCACGAGCTCCTTCAGCTTTCTCGAGCGGATTCCAAGTTCAACTGGCACCGAACTGGGTGTTTGCCAGCGTGTCACACGAGTAATACCACATAGTCGTTGGTCAGTTGATGCAAGCCAGAAACCTTCTACTTACTGCAACGCATAACAACTTACCGCAATTCAATGTAGGCCTTTCGCCCAAAGTAGATAAAGCCTGTGGCGATAATCAAGAACAGCTCCATGTTCAAAATTGCTTGCGTCTTGGTAAAGAATGCACCTACACGAATCCACGGCATGTGAACAATCGTCAGAAACTGGCACGAGGCAAGCTACACCAGCACAACCCAGTACATACGCTCGTTACGCCAGACCGATGCGTAGAAGACCCAAAAGAGTCCTTGGATGAGCACCACGATCTGTATGCACAACATCAATTGGTCAGTGTCCCCATTACTCCCCTCCATCCAATGCGTGTACACACCGCGATGAACCATCGGATCGCAGGCTTGACGACGTCCGTGAGTGTCGACAGTTTATCCACTGCGTTGTAGTAAACCTCGGCCCAGAACTGCACCAGCAGCGCGTAGATGGCGAAGAACGCCAGAATCGGCACTTGGTCCAAGATGTAGAACAGATCTCGCTCGCCAGTCGAGCATTTGGACTCGTTCACCCTCCCAGACAACACGTCGCACCAATCCAGCCCCACCAACACCAAGAAGACCGAGCGCACTGCAGCAAAACACATATTAATACCTCTCATACTATAAAATAATAACACGTCCGAGTGTCGTACCAAGCGTGGCGAAGAACATGAGCAAGTGGATCATCTTCTGAACGGTCCAGGGGCGATAGCGACAGCAATTACGTACCAACTGGACGCCCGCCGCGCCCCCCACGAGCGCATACACGATACCGTCAACAAGGAAAGCAGCTCCCACACCCAGTTCTTCGCCCCTTGACCCGCTGCCATCGCCGCTGGCGTCTGTGAGCTGCGACTCCATCAGGTCCTGCTTCAATAGAAGAAACTCAGAATCGCACGAAACCCCGTGTTAGTGACTAGTTTCCCTTTTGGACCATTTTTTATTCAATCGCAAAAATGGCGGGCTCCGAAGCACCAAGCGCGGAGGACATGAGACAGCTCTGGAGCCTCGCGTGTGTGTTGGCGCAGAGGCACTTGATAACGCAGCTGGCGCAGTGTCTGGAAGTGCGTGAGCGGAGTTATAATGCGATCAAAACAGCCACTAATTGCTGCTTTTGTTGCTCTGCAGCCACTTTGTGCAGTTGATTGCAGCTCTCGCAACGCCGAAGAGCAAGACATTCTAGTGCAAGCGAACGTTTTGCTCGCTGAGATCTGCGTCGTTGCTTGCAGCAACGGTAAGCAGGCGGACAATCTGGATCTGTGGACTCGCCGTGTCATCCAGACGGAGAAAAGTATCTATACTGTCGACGCTGCCGTCGCACGAGGAGTTCCTTGCAGTGTAAGTGCTGGCTGTGGGCTGTGGTGTATGATGAAGGATTTGATGGAATTTATTCTTGTGATATGACGTGTAGCAAGAGAACAAGTTGCGGTTGTTGAAGACCAAGTTTCTCCTGCAGCAACAGTTGAAGGCCGAGCGCACGGCCAAGAACCGGAGGACGCTGGAGATTTTGTGTGAAGGACTGAGAAGCTGCGCAGAGGCTGAGGGCGTGGATGCTGAGGTTGTTATCGAGTTCCGCGAGTACTTCGGCGTCAAGTTGAAGGCGTGTTTGGTGAAGATGCACGCTGCAACAGTTAAGGCGAAATATGTTCAGGACAACAGAACCATCAACAGTTTTGCGGAAAACCTGAAGTATCTGCGAACTACACTGCCCGATTATATTGACAAGAGCTTTTTGGTATGTTTTTGGTGATGGTCGAGGTTGCTGAACAGCGTTATTAGTATGCTGACTATAGTTGTGCTATTACAGCTGTGGTTAGTGGAGGTGACTTGCCAGACAGCGATATCATCTTTTCAGCCTGGCAGTACTGTAGAAATGTGTCAGTTGGTCGACTTTGGCCAGGAGTTCTTTGACAAAGTGTCTGTGGAGCAATCAGTGTCGCCGGAATTCCGCTTGCATCATCTAATCGTGTCTGGATTCTACTACCTAAGGTAAGGAATCCTGACAGGAGTTGTGAAGACGCAAAATTCTTACAGAACTTCATTATGATTTTGATCAACAGGACTGGCAAAAGAGGAAAAGTGATGGCATTGCTGGAGGAGATAGATTTGTTAGTTCAAGGGACATGGACCGACAGCGATCAAAACCCCGTACGCGTGGTCAGGGAGACGTATCTGGATACGATTCGGGACTCGATGCGGGTTAGCGTCGTTGCATGTTCCGACCCTAAAGAAGCGCTAGATCTGGCAATGAAAGCTATCCTCGCAGCTCAAGGCAACTTGCAGATATACGCCCAGTACCCGGCAGTACAGCTTATGCTGATAGCAACGTTGTTCGACTTGCTGTACGTTTATTGCCGGTTACTGGGATTGCAGTGTCGATACGCGGACATGGGGGACAGCCTCGTGCAAATGACTACGTTATTCGCAACGCACAAGGTTCATCTACGGCGTACCATATTTTACCGTTTCTTTCTTGCGCGTTGCCACACGCTGATTGCAAAGGTAACGTGGAAATCTTCAACAAATATGCTGAGCTATCTTCACTCACTTGTCGTTATTTTCTTATGCATGTAGTATGCCACAGCGATTGGGAATATAAAGCACGCCCGTGCGCATTTGAACCTCGTGGTGGATAAGCTGCTTCCTGCCCCCACCGTCGAAGAAGCATCGTATCCCGATGCGTATTTAGCCGTGTGGGTCGACGTGCTCGAAGTAGCGACGTATTGCTGCGGAGTCGCTGCTACGCACTCGTTTTCAGCGAGCGGTAACCTTTCGACGGATGTGCAGATTAAGCAGATCTACCCGAGCCAAGTGCTGCTACAATGGGTAACGCGCGTGTTGGCAATGGATGGCTTACGGCACCACATTTATAAGTGCTGCAGCGCAGAGTTACGGGCAAAGGTACGCGAACGGAATCGAGTCTTCGTTGCTCTTCCCACAAAGCACCAAACTAACTATTCGTGCATCCCATTTGTTTTAGTATGAGCTTGCGTTGGTGAAGTGGATGTGGGCGACGGATGCTCTGTCGAGAAGGGGGACAGAGGAAGGCAGTAACACTACTACTCAGAGCCCACGTGTAACTCAGATTGCTGAGCTGGAGGAACTGCGTCCGAAGTCGTTTACGCTCCTGCATGAGGCCCTCCAGGGAATCAATGCAAGTGGATCCTGCTTCGAAACCACGTCCGAGATCATGGTGCTGCTCGGCCCGCACCTCGCTTCTTTTGGCAAGACAGAGCAAGGCGAGGAGATGCTGAGGAATGCCATCCGCTCCACGCTGCACAGCAAAAATGTGCTCTTGCAGATGCGGCTCCTGGCAAGCATTTTCGAGCTCTACTCTCGCAAGAAGCTGGCCCAGGCGCAAGCGACTGTAGCGGCCAAGTACGATAAGAAGCTGGGAGTGCTGCAGCGCCGGATAGCGGCTGCTCAGGCCGAAGCAGACGCCACCGCGGCGCTCATGGAATGGTCTGCCGGCAGCAGCAGCACGAAGGCCTCGACGCCCTCGCGTAGATAACGCAAGTGGAAATTCACGTGCAACGTGGTCAGTAGACCGACGTGGTGATTGGTATCCTGATGCATTGAGTTGCTCACTTATATTATCCTCAATGACACACGGCGATCTTTTTCTCGACCTTGCGCCCCGTTCGGAGATTTTTCTCCAGTCGCCGCGGTGTTCGTCACGGACTCGCTTCAGCTCCATCACAGGCGCGCCACCGCGCCGGCCGTATGCTTGACTGCCTGCGCCATAGGCACGCCCTGCGCCTTCATGGCGCTCGCGCACGAAGATCCCGCCGCCTCGGCCTGCAGACACCGCAAAGTTAGCTGCCACCACCGCCCTGACCACGTAAATCACATGCTCCTTACCATGAAGCGTAGCTCATTTTGGAAGGACACCGTGAAGTTCCCCACCAGCATGTCCGCCACGCGCTGCAGCGCTCGCAGCATTTCGTCCTTCATGTCAAGTTGACCAAACGGTTGCAGTGAAAACTGTACGACTTTTATCGCATTTAATCGAAACCATACAAATAGAAAGTGAAGAGAACGTAAAATATAATATCCTTTTGAACTCGATCAGCCATCTGTCTCTGCCAATTTGGTCTGGATCGTCTGCCCAACTAGCATCCCGACCAGACGCAAGGACTGCTTGAAGAAGCCGTCTGCTCGCCTCGGCGTCGCCACAAGCTGTGGCACAACGCCATTCTCTCCTTTGTGCAGTCTTTCATTCCTCCTAACTGCCGTCTTACCCGCCACCCCCCTTCCTCTCCATGCGCCACCAGTACGTCGACCAATACCTTGCTTTTTGTATACCTTATTTATAGTCGAGCACGCCGTTCCGGTGTCTCTGTCGTACGATGGTGATGGATAGGAAGCGACTGTGCGTGGAGGTGGTGGGCGCCCGGAACCTCGAGAGTCCGCAGTCCGTGGACGCCTATTGCGTCGTGTCTCTCTGCGACGTCAAGCCCCGGAAGCGCCACGGATCGGTGCGTCTCGCGGCGGCGCCCAGTTTCAGGTCCCCTACGGTCACGGCGTCCAACAACCCCACATGGTCTTATGCGGCTGAGTTCGTGGTGCCCGCGCGCCCCGCGAGCGTGAGACTGAGAGTGCAGATCTTCAGCGAGAAGAACTTCTTCTTCGACATGTTCCCGTCCAGCAGCCCCAGCAGCTTGTCCGACGAGGCCGACGTTGACCGCAGGACGGATCAAGCAACACCAGAGCAGGAGAGGAAGGTCGGACTTGGAGTTGCCAAGCCGAAGATTGTCGTGACTGGAGGCAAAGGCATCCATGACAGTGATAGTGACGATGTCGTCACGCTCTCTGAAGAGGAAGATGAGGAGGACGAGTTTAGTGGAGAAGAGGATGTGTGGCCAGTGATTGAGGAGCACTCGCTCGTTGCTGCTGAAAGTATCGAGGACGAGATGCTGGGTTTCGTGGAAATTAACTCGAGCTTGTTGTGCAAGCCGGCGCGGATCGTGACAGACTCGTGGTACAGTCTAGGTGGCACGCGATCGGGGGAAGTGCGGATCCGCACCATTTGGTACGAGCGAGCGAAGAGGGCGCTCACGGTACAAGATCGTGAAACGCTGTTTAATGAACACCTTTGTCGCTCTGTAGCAAAGTCCATGAGTGACTTTTACGGGTTCACTATCCCGGAATCAGCCAGAGAGGACTGGGTGCACTTGCGCAGTTATCAGGGCTGCCGAGAGGAGCGACGCGTGGAGGACTGGACCAGGTTGTATGGTACCCAGTTTCCAGAACGCCTACGGCGCTGCTCGTATAAGGAGAAGGATACGGAGGAGAAAGCGCTTCTTGTTGAGCTGGCTCGGGCTGGAATTCCGCGTCACTTGCGGGAACGTGCGTATATGAACCTTTCCGGTGCAAGTGAAAAGCAATCGAACGCCGGACCGAACTATTATGCAGGCCTCGTGAGAGAAGCTGAGTCTACGGAGACAGAGACGTTCCGCCAGATTGAGCTTGATATTGATCGCACATTCGGACACTCGGGAACGGCGATATGCTCTCAGTCAGGTCGTGACCAACTGCGTCGCATTCTTCGAGCCTACTCTCTTCGCAACCCGTCGGTGGGCTATTGTCAAGGACTGAATTTCATTGTGGCCTTTCTGATGTTAATGGCCGATGAGGAAGCTGTTTTCTGGTTGTTGAGCGTCTTCTGCGAAGATCTGTATCCGGGTTACTACTCTCCAGACATGGTCGATATTCAGCGGGATATGTTGGTGCTAAAGTGTTTGATCGCTGACGAATTACCTCGACTGGATGAATTCACGTCGGAGGTGGGACTTCCATTAGAGCTGCTTGGCTCTCAATGGCTGCTGTGCTTGTTCACGACCACCTTTCCCAGCGAGACGGTGTTCCGAATTTTTGACTGCATCTTCACGGAAGGCTCCTCTTTTGTCTTTCCGGTCATCATGACGCACTTACGCCGCCTTGAGCCAACGTTACTGGGCCTGGATGAGTTTCACGGTGTGTTGTCTTCGATCAAGGACGCAGAAAATGCATGCATTGATGGCGATCTGTTCATGGCAGCCGTTTGCAAGGAAGCCGCTAATATCTCGGGCACCCGCATCCAATTGCTTCGTGAGGAACACTGCGGGTCTGTGCGCAGTGAAATGGAGCGGGCAGAACGTGCCCGTGCTTTCAACCAGCAGCTTGCCGCCGTCTACCAGATTCCTGCGTTTTCTAACTACGCAGCGGGTCTCCTTCGCTTTTTTCACGACGAAGCGGAAGTATCGTCGCGATCAGATGTGGCTTTCGTGTTGACGATGCTCTGCCATGGCCTCGTGTGGCTAGCAGAGCACTCCAAGCGTTGGCAGCGCTGAAAAGGGAGTGCAGGCCAAAACTGTTTTCGTCGAGGTGTACTGGTGGTGGTGTGGCCTCTACTGTATAAACCGTGCCGATATCTATTTAATTTTCGCAAGTAGGAGTGATGAGCGGGGCTGTGCAGTAGTGTAGCGCAGCAGCCCCGGATGATGTATAAGGCAAGGTGTTGCTCGTAGTATACTCGAATGAAAAGCATGAGTGCTGTACACTTGCATCGTTGCTTACACATACGATAGTCATGCAAACTGCGTTCTTCGCAATGTAAATCTGAGATGGAGCATGTGGTGCTCATGATCAAGTAAGTACCTATTCACTTATCGCGTGGTTGTCTGTTCTTCTTCCTAATAGTACTGCGCTTTGCCTCTTCCTTTATTTCTTGCCCTTCTTGGCGGCGGCAGTCTTCTTGCCACCCTTTGCGGCCGAGGCGGTCGCCTTACGCTTCTTGGCGCTACCCCCAGTGCTCGGCAGCACCGTGAAGAAGCTGTCGAGTCGCTTCTGCGACTGAGTGCTCTTGGACCTTTTTAGCCGGATAATGGCCGAGAGCACGCGATCCTCCTGGAAGCCGTGCTTCTTGACGAGGAAGTCCAGCAGCTCGGTCTCCTGCGGCTCCTTCCACTTGATCTCCGCCTCCTTGGCGTCGACGACCTCGGGCTGGATGAACATATCACGAGCGTTCTTGTAAATGGGATTTTCTCCTAGCCACTCGTCAGGAATGACGACACCTTTGCTCTTGTTCTTCTGCAGCGCCGCAACAAAGTTCTCAATGGTCTTGTGCTCCTTAATACCAGCATAAGCCTTCTTGGGACCCACACCACGGATCGAGTCGCAGTAGTCACAGCCACACAAGATGCACAAGTCCACGAACTGCTCGTGCGTCAACTCCATCTCCTCCAAGGCGCGCTGCAGCCGGATCTCCAGGATCGGAATCTTCTTGGCCGGCGACACCGTCAGTCGACGGTACAGCACTGGCACACCGAATGTCAGCGCGTCCATATCTTCCGTGCCAGCAGCGTAGACCCGCCCACCTTTGGCGAGCTCCGCACAAGACGCTTCAGCTTCGCACGGGGCCGTGATGTGCGGCACCCCCATGAGTCTCAGCAGTTCCTTGCAGTCCTCATTGTGCTGGGGCGTGGCGCGCACGAGGCGCTTGTTAAAGCGGTCGATGTCCTCAGTGTTCCCCTTCTCTGTAGCTTCCTCCAGCGCCTTCTGCGCCTCCTGCCGGCGGTCACTGCGCTTGGCCAGCTCGCCGCTCTTCATGACGGGCGGCTTGCCATCGAAAACATAAACGGGTTTGAGTCCGTTCTCCATCATGCGGATGGTGCGGCTAAACATGCCCTGCAGGTGCGACGTCACTTCTCCGTCCGCGTTGGTCAGCGCCTGCGAGGGGCCACCACCGTCGGCCGAGCGGATGGCGATCAGGAACTGGTACAACGCCATACTGGCGTCGATGGCCACGGCGTGGCCTGCCAGAGCCGACATCTTCTCCACCTCCTTGATGCAGGACGGAGCCTCCTCTTGCAGCAGCTTCATCAGACCCTTAATTCCCATGCTGACGGAGCTTTATCCTTGATGCCTGAAGCAAGTTGCTGGTCGTCCAAAAATGAATTTTGGCGCGAAAGACGACAAAACATAAGGACTATACCGGTATGAATTATTTTAAGACAGAACATAAAGCCGTTATATTGATACCGGTAACGTTACCGTATTTACGATCAAGACGGAATTAACGCCCACCACGATTTTTCTGTCGGGTCGCGATCTTGAAGAGCTTCATTTACCAATTCGCATTCTCCCGATCTGCCAGGCATGAGCGACCCAATCCCGGAGCTCAAGGAGCTCTTCATCAACGGCAAGTGGGTGGCGCCCGTGCACAAGAAGTACGTGGACGTGCTGAACCCTGCGACGGAGGAGGTGGTGCAGCAAGTGGCCTGCGCTTCAACGGAAGACGTGGATCTCGCTGTCCAAGCGGCCAAGCGAGCGTTCGTGACGTGGGGCGCCACCACTGGCACTGAGCGAGCCGTGTACCTCCGATCGATGGCTGCGGCCGTCGAGAAGCGCACGGAGGCGCTGAGTCGCCTGGAGACCATCGACAATGGCAAGCCCCTGGCCGAATCCGTGTGGGACATGGAGGACGTGGCTGGCTGCTTCCAATACTACGCCAAGACCGCCGAGGCGCTGGACAAGCGCCAGTATGAGAAGGTGGACCTGCCTCTCGATGACTTCCTGGGGGCTCTTCGCTACGAACCCGTGGGGGTTGTGGCTGCCATCATCCCGTGGAACTACCCAGCGCTTATGGCACTCTGGAAGCTGGCCCCAGCCCTTGCGGCAGGTTGTACGGTAGTGCTGAAGCCATCGGAGTTGACACCATTGACAGCTCTGCAATTGGGTCAAATTGCAGCTGACGTGGGGTTGCCCGCGGGTGTGCTGAACGTGGTCAACGGCTTGGGAGCCGTGACGGGAGCGGCATTGGTAGCACACCCGGACGTACACAAAGTGGCATTCACGGGCAGTGTACCAACCGGGAGCCACATCATGACCGAAGCTGCCAAGGACATCAAGAAGATCTCGCTGGAGTTGGGTGGCAAGTCTCCCGCCATCGTGTTCGACAAAGTCAACATCGAGCGCACGGTCGAGTGGGTTATGTTTGGCTGCTTCTGGACCAATGGCCAGATCTGCAGCTCGACGTCGCGTTTGCTTGTGCACGAGGACTTCGCTGATGAGTTCATCGAGCTGCTTGTCAAGGAGACGAAGAAGCTCATTCTAGGTGACCCATTGGATGATAAGGTGCAGATGGGCCCGCTCGTGTCTAAAGTCCAGCAGGAAAAGGTGCTGGGGTACATCCAGAGTGCGAAGGACGAGGGCGCGACGCTGGACCAAGGAACTCTGCCTAGCGGAAGAAAGGGATACTTTGTGCCGCCCACAGTTGTCACCAAGGTTACCAAGACCATGCGCGTGTGGAAGGAGGAGATTTTTGGCCCTGTGCTTTCCGTGATGACGTTCAA
>AWVV02012145.1:0-10422 GCA_000500205.2 Phytophthora lateralis
CACGTATTGAAGGCACTCAAGAAACAACCGTATCGGCGTTACCGAACGGCAGGCAAGGGACTCCGTGGAGCAATATCTCGACTGCAGGAAGTGGCTGGATCCAGCACGTGGCAAGCGGCAGCGTTGAGGCAACTACCCACACTATTATGGGCTCACCGACATGAGCTAACCGAGTACCAGGTCTGGACGACGTACAGAGTGGCTTTGAGGCAACTCAACTTGCATCAGGAAGGTCGAGAGCAAGACAATAGCTGCAGGAAGTTGCAGCATTGCCGGCACACCAAGGAAACCATGGAGCACATTTTCTGGACGTGTCCCTGTGCCCAAGCGTGCTGGCAGAAGATGATCAGCCACTGGACCGCGGAACGGTGGGCGGTCAACGATTTGAAGAGCTTCCAGGAGAGCTGCGCCAGTAGGCAAGCTCCTCATATATCGGCGGAGATCAGGGAAGTGATCCAGGCGACCAACCCCGACGCGGCAGACCAATATGAAGCCGTATGGAGACGGCTTTGGAGGGTGTTGTGCAGCATCTGCATCACATCTCTATAGATCCAACGCAACAAAGCTATATTCAAGGACGAAGAGGTGACCATCGACGGCAGCGTCAAGACGTTTTGGGAAACAAGCATGCGACAGATCAAGGCAATCGCGAAACGAGAACGCAGGAAAGTGGACACAAAGATACAAGGAACAAGAATGCTCCTCCTGCAGCAGCATCTTGCCAGGCAACCCCGAGAGAAGCCGCCAAAAGGCGGCACGCCCCGTACAACCACCGGACCCAGCAGAAGAACCGGCGTTGCTAACCAGGCTCAAGACATACCAGACATCCTGCAACCACTAATAACGGCGTAATAGACTAGTCTGACTCTCTCTCACAACAGATGCGTTGTCAAGCACCGTCTGTTGCTTGGTGGTGTACTGGATAGCGTAGCGAATGACCTGGAGGCCGCCGTGGCCGCCGCCAAGCGTTCGCGCAAAAGTGAAGTAGGCACCTCCAGAGCGGAATGTACGGGTTTAGCCACTGGTTTCCGACACGCCGACAGTACTGTATCTCACTTTTCTCGTTCAAACCTGTCAAGTCCTCGAGGTCGCGGAAAAACTTGTATCGACACTTCGTGCCTGACTTCCCTGTCACACATGAGTGCGTGTGCACTTGGTCTTTGCGCAGCAGGCGAATAAGCTGCACTTGCGCGGTGTGGGGTCTGACGCCATACCACCGAATCTCACGCTGAGTCCCCGTATTGCACTCTCAGTGCTAGCCGCTTGCTGGTTAGTGTCAAGCGCAGCCCATGCACGCTCCAACACTGCGTCGACCAACGTCGACTCTGTGTATTCCTTCGAGCAGACGCTGCAATTTGCTACCATCGGCGGAGGCGCCTGGCTCCGCAGTCGGTGCTTGTACTTCTTGTCGATCTTGACGGGTCCGAGCTCACCACTGCACGATCGGGTTGGACACCCAATCGATTGCAGAGGACTAAACACGGGCAACTCCCCAGAGAGCAAAGATGCACAATACTCTTCGAAACGCGCACGCATGACTGTGTCGCCAAGCAGTGCATCCCAGTCCGCTTTGGTCCGTGGCAGTTCTGCTACCCAGAGCACGCCGTGATGATGCACACGCAGCCTCCCCTGTTGCTCAAGCTCGTAGAATAGTGCCTCCACAAGCCCAAAGAGGACGGGTTCTGCCTTCGGCCGATTAACAGACAAGTCACAACTAAAAACGATGTTGATGAGAGCCTTGCAGCATAGCTTGTAGTAGTGCGCCTGCAGTACCGTGTTTCGCGCAATGAGGCGCTTCATTTCCGCTGTGCTCAGCATGTGCACCGTTGTGCACGCGACGAGGTCCTTTGGGCGGACGGTTGGCAGATCGCAACCTGCCCAGAACGCGACGGCGATCGACGAGTCTGGGTTTGGCGTCAACATCCGGAATACCGAAGGTTCGCCGTACCTGATTGCCATGGCGTTGAATTTGCGCTGAAATGCTTGCGCCCTAGGTTGCTGCACCATGTCTTGGCTGTCGACGCATATATCGACTTCAGCAACGACGCCGAGTCGATGCTGTCCTCCGTTTGCTGTGTGATCGGCCTCCCTGCATTCGCCGCATTCATCTTGCTTACTCGTGCATTGATTGCCGCGTCCAGCTCCTAGGGATCACATGCATGGCTCGCGTCCCCGTTTCTGGGCTGCGTTTGGCGCTCATGAAGATGCCGTTCTGCACGCGCTGCATGGAGAGGAAGTCAAACATCTTTAGCTTGAAAAGCGGGTCCTCGGCGAAGAGGTTCGTCGATATGTTGAGGTAGTACAGCACGATGTCTCGTTTGCCATACCGGTGGCTTCGCTGACTCGAAGCCGCCGACCCGTACACGACCTTTACTAACCCGCACGTCGGGACGAGTCCGACTGCCATGCGCTCGATCTGCGTCGCCAAGTCGAATTCTTCAAATGCGCCGGCAACTAAGCAGTCGGCGACCGCAAACCGCGGAGGGGCTGGCTCAGCATCCATGCTGTCGGAAGTGAGCAGACGCGCACCCAACGTCTGCAGTGATTCCAGCACGTCGCGTGAGATCCACACGCACACATCACCGCTCTCCTCCACCTCTAATGCACGAACCGAAAGTGAGTCGGCTGTCGACCTCAGAGCAGTCGTAGTATGCTTGTATTGCATCGGTAGCCCACCCCGGAGGCGTGAGGAGTCTTCGCATCGCAGCTATCGGCGGATCCTCGATCATAACGCGGCACGCTGTCGCTCGGAATACCCAAGCGTCGGTGACAATGCACGCCTTTCGAGCGATCTGGTCGTCGCCTAGCTGCCGAGCGACCTTCGCTTCGAGCCGAGTTTGTGTTGGCTCCGTCAAGGGTTGGAATGCAAACGACGCGTTGATTTCTTGCAGCCGCTTGTAGGTCAGTCACGCCGATGTGTTGTCCGCACCTGGGCATGACGATGTGTGACGCATTGACTTCTGTCGTGCGCGAAAGTTGTTTAAAATCCCCTCCCTCGCGCGCCTCTGGGACAAACGTTGCACGTGCGCCGACTCCATCAGACCCTGTCACTGCAGGGCTACACTGATAGACATACTAGCAGCGACGCCATTGCGAGGGCGGCGTTTGTGCGTTAAAATTCGGAGCTTCCAGTCGATCGATTTGCGCTTTCCCCGTCGCGCGAAAATTTTAGACCAGCGTACACAACCTTTTGCGGTCTCTGTACTTTGCTGGCCCCCTCTCCTAATTTTGCATCGCACGTCAAAGAACAGCAGCTGTGAGCCAACGCGGATATCCCAGCGTGCCAGCAACGACGTCTGCGCGCTGCAAGCGCCACACTGTACGCGAGAAGTATGATATCATCGAGTTGACCCGTACGTAGACAATTAAGCGGACCGCCGCAACATACAGCGTCTCACAACCGACCATCAGGTCAAGGCCAGCACACGAGGTTACTTTCCGGCATCAAGTTTCGGCGCACGCTGACACCACCAACGGAGAAGAACGCATCACACTGTGGCGCGAGGCTACTACTCCACCGGTCAACTTCCGCAGCGAACGATGCGAGGAAGCACCAGACAGGGCCTCGAATTTGATCGACTCGGAGACTCCCAATCCTCGAGCGAGCTCCCGCCCGACCAGGCAGTATTCTCTGGGCCGCTGCCCGCTTCCACCGCGTCTTCTCCAACTCATCCGATCGATGCAGCAGTAGCGTCTGCAACGCTGGCGTCGCCGCAGGGACTGTCATCTCCAACAGCGCCCGCTGCACTCATCGGATAGTCGGGGCTTCGCTGCACGATCGCCGAAGTTGCAGTTGAATCCTTCTCCCCGCTGCTTCAGACCGACGTCGCGAGACACGCCGGCACAGCTATCAAGACCAACGGCTACGCGCACACCATCGACGCGATGGAAGCGGTCGGTCGCCGCAAGGTCCACTACTGCGTCATTCCAACCAGCTGGCTGCTGGCAATCTCGGCGAGCTTCGCACAGGTCGAGTTTGCCTCACGCCAAATCAGCATCGCCGCTGAAATTTTCAGCAAGCCGGCACTGTGCTTGAGTGCGGTGCCGGGCACCGAGCTGCGCGATTTCCGGTGCGTCGTGTCCGACGCGGCCCTGCTGCAGGCCCACGAGGCCTTCATCCTGGACATGGAGGTCCAGCGCGGCGAGCCGATCATCCGCCAGACAGCGTGGGGCAGCGCTGGTGCTTGCATCTCCGTGCAGGAGCGAGGCTCGCGGGGCGTCACAGTGCTCGCGACAACGCAGGCTGCACGCTTCGCCTGCCTGCGCATCCTGGTCGACGACATTCACGACGCCGACGTCAACGCGCGCTTCCTCATCCTCGGACGGACCGGATGTGCCACCATCTCACCCTGCCAACGGGCCGTGACCCGCGTCCGCGCTGTGAGAAAAACGACCTTGCTCGGGTCGGTGCACAACGATCCGGCATGCCTGTCGAGCAGGCATCCCGAAAAAAACATATCTCCAGAAATATATTTGCATGTTACGTATCAAAAAATTATTTAGGGGATTTTCCTAATTCAGTCAGTAATTTATGTGTTATAACCTTAATTATCGGTAACTTATTTCTCCCCAGCAGTCCACCTACATGGTGCTGGGGGCGATACCACCAACCTCCAACATGGTGGAGCGCCTTTTTAGCGTGTCTCGTACGGTTTTGCGCCACGAGCGCCATCGCTTGTCTCCCTTGAAGCTGGAGATGATTCTCTTTTTGAAGGTGAACAATTGTCTGTGGGATGTAGCGACTGTCGAGCAGTGTGTGTAGGAGATGAACTTGACGAACACTATTGCAGTAATTTACTGCTCTAACACTTGGATTGCAATTATTTATTTCCTTCCTATTGTCCTGACAAACAGATAGGTGTTTCCTTCCTCGTGTTGCAATAAATATATATCGAATTTTCGGGATGCCTGCTGTCGAGCATCTTGCGCGTGGTCGCCGACGCTGGTGTGGCCGCACTCGCGATCGAAACACACCTGCTCGCGCCTTGATCAGCAAGCCGGTACGTGCGCTCGTAGGCGCTTTGCTCTCCAACGGTCGTACAACTACTCACCGCTCTTTTCTGCATGCTTCACGTGCACCAGATGCTCGCGAGCTTCGTGTAGGCGGAGTCGGCCCCTAGTACGCTGCTAGAGCACCTAGGCGAAAGGACCGTAACGCTGCACGTACTTGGCACGTACTTTAGCATGGCGGCCACTCCGTCGAGCGATACTGCCGTCGGCAGGTCCACCCTCTCCACCAATGCTGCCGTCGCCGAGTCCACCCCGTCCAGCAATGCTGCTGCCGCAGCCGTTGTGGGTACGTAACCTAGTGCGCAGTGTTCGCCCGCCTGCTAACGTCGGGCCCGTCGCGTCTACCACCGCAGCGGAGCGCCGCGGTGCGTCTCCGTGATTTGTGACGCGTGTGGATCCCATCGCTTCCAATTCCAATACAGAGTGCAAATTTGATCAAGTATAGTCACACCTCTATGTGTGACGGCCGATCTGTCTGATCCAAGATGTTGTTTCATTTAGAGAAATTGTCACTTATGGAAATGGCTAGATTCACATTGGTGTAAAACAGGTATCTAGGGATGTCTGCTGCCGCCGCTTCACAACTTGTACTTAAGCTACCATCGTCAAGGTCTGTACCATTTCCTGTTCCAGCTGTGTACCCCTTCATACTGGAATAGAAACGAAGAAAGATCCATACAATAGGTGAGTCCTGTCGACGCGGACACAGGAGGTTGTCGTTCTCGTCGTCCTCGTCATCATCCGCCTCTTCAGTATTGTCGTGCTCGGCATCGGCTTCTGGTAGCTTGTGAACTTCAACGTCAGAATCAATCTCCAAATAATGGGCAACACTATCGTGCGCGCTGACCCCCTCAAGCATGATCACAATATCGTTTATCACATGTTCTTCAGCAGCCAACGCATACTCCCCTGCCTGACGGAGCTCCCCCAACAACGTAGCGTCTATGATCCTTGACTTCACCCAGCAGTTGCGTATGCAATCGGCCGTCACATCGCCCCAACTGTCGATACTGAAATGGATTGCCTCGAGAAGGTTCAGCTTCCGCTTTATGTTGCCTTCCATTGCGTCAAGGCACCAGCGGACAAACCGACGACGGTAGTGTGCCTTAAACGATCAGATGATGCCTACAAATATAACATCAATCAGTAAGTTCGTACGCCAAGCAATAGCCAAATACGTCAGAAAGCTTACCTGCATCAAGTGGCTGCATCGACGAAGTCACATTCGGAGAGAGGAAGTGCACATCAACATGTGAAAGTGGCTTGATGACTTTGTGGCTCGAAGCGTTATCAATCAGCAAAAACACCTTTCGGTTTTCCACTGCCATCTTTAAGTTGAAAGATTGTAGCCACTCGAAAAACAATAATTGCTGTCATCTACGCCTTCTTCGTGTGGTAATACACAACAGACTTGCCTTTAAGCGCACGCCGTGTACCACCTTGAAAGCAGCGAGGATTCGCTGCTGTCCTATGACTAACGGATCCAGTTTGTGCGTTCCAGTACCATTGCAGCAGAATGCAATAGTTACTCGGGCCTTGTCGCGCTTCTTGCCCTTACGGCTCTTTGTTGCGAGAGTTTGATTGGGAGTTAGTCGGTAAAACAAAGCGGTTTCATCGAAATTGTAGATGTTTTCCGGTCGATAGTGACGGGTAATGTCTTGGAGCGAGTAGCGAGCCGATCGAACTACAACCGCAGATGCACTGTCAGCTTCACTGTGTAGTCGTTTTGATGATATTCCATTGCGCTTCTTGAACTTTGAAAGCCAGCCGTTGCTTAGGCGAAGCTGATCATCACCAATGTTGACATTTTTCTTGATATCACCGGCTTTGAGAAGCAATATATCGTCAGAAATAATTGCATTGTGTTCATGCATGTGAGAAAAGTTGACAAGCTGCTGCTCTAACTCAGGAAACGCCACCCGACGCCGCCGAGTTGCTGACGAATTCGCGCAGCAAAAGTAAGAGGGTTGCTGGTTTCGAATACGCCGAATAGTGCTGATACTGACGGTCTTCTTAATGGTACTGAACGCCCACAACAAGAGATCTCCATCCTTTCTCTTGGCATCACGCTGGGCCTTCAAGCAGACCTGGAGCTTCTCCTCCAGCGTCAACGAAGTGGTTCGGCCTTGAGCCGGCATGGCGCACAACTGGAAACGCTAGTTGTGACTGAGCGTTGGGGGGAAATACTGAACGTTGCTCAGGGAGGGATGCTGTTTAAACGACTGGCTGACAATCGGTCGAGCAAACCTAGGCGAGGAACGTGCCAGAGCCTATGGGGCTGTCAGTTAGCGCATAAAGAGGTTTTTGATCAGTTCGAGAACTGTGGTGTAGGGAAACTCATATTTTGGGTGAACCACGTTGTCTGGCCCAGTTGGGTACATCGCACCTAACCGGAGTACGCACTTAAGCGAAGACTCACGGAGCGACCGGACCCGGCGAGTGCCAGGACTCAGCGAAAGCAACAAGACTCAGCGAAAGCAGCAAGATTCGGTGAACAGATGCCATTTGCGAGTTATTCCAAGTTCGACAGGATAAATCAGGGATCTGAGCGAAGGGTCGGTACGAGATCCAAAACGGCCCGACTCGGCGAGGATAAATTAGGCAGCTCAGCGAAGGGTCGCAGGGAGGTCTATAACGACTCCATTTCACTAGGTATTTGTATAGGATCGATAGGAGACAAAAAGGGGGAGCCCAAAGGGACCCCCCGAAGACACAGAGATAACAAAACAGAGCAGAATCTTCTAAGTCCAAGAACAGCGTACACTTTTCCGGTAAGTCCCTGCGTGGGCTGGATTATGTCTACCGTCGTTCCCTGAGAGGCATAGCTTGTAGGGGAATCGACTGGTAGCGCCAAGAGATCAAGGTCGACCCGGGGTGGGCCCTTCTCGCTACCAGCGAAGACAAACCTCGTCGAATCGACGAGCCGGTGGGTCTGCACAACCCAGGACACCGTAATCTTCTAGCTGAGCGTACTCTGCGCTCGGTGACCTGTAAAAGCGCTCGCGCGCTGACGTCCATCCTTTGGTGGAGGTCACAGGGTTAAGAACGGAGGCTGCCCCGCTCAGGCAAGCCTCTGGAGAGTTTGGAGCTTGGTACTCGTCGAAAGCGAGACACAACTGGACCCCGGCTGGGCGAACCACTAAGGGAACCGACAGGAATCCTGCGCAAGCTCGGCATCGCCGACCTGACTCGGCGAATTGTTGTGCTGTTGCGTGGAAGCCGAACTAACGACGTTTTCTGTGAATTGCAATACCACAGAACTACAATAGTGAAAGTCATCTAAACTCATTTTCACACAGAGACGACAAACCATATAAACAACGCGTAGTCAGGTAGAGAGGCTCAGTTAGGGAGGTGTGATTGTATGCGGTGGGGTACCGTACACGCCCTCAATACAAGGGCACAAATTGTGCCTGCGTCAGCCTTAATATGAGACCCTTCATTCGAGTGACTCACTTTGTCTGAGTATGGAAGCAAACACTGCCACGTTGAACATAAGTAGTCTGTTGGGAAGGGGTAACGGGTTATCAGTTTCGCTCAGTATGATACAATGCTAAGGTTACGCCCCGCTTCGCATTCCAAACGATATGTTTATGTCGATACACTGGGGCATCTGCATAAAATCCGACCGACCATTTGAATCTTTCGAAGGCGAAAGTAAAATGCGAGCGTCAACGTCAAGCAAACTCCACAAGTTTATACATGTAGTTTCATATTTTCCTCCAGAGTCTTGAGGGGGGAGGCTCCCTTCCAGTCCGACAACAAACTACATGACGGCGTACGGTGCTAACGTGTCTACCGGATAGGTCGCAGCGAGGTTGTCGACCCCTTGACGACGGCAGAACTGTGTTTGTCGCAATTCCTCGTGTTGGCCCTTGAGCTCCAGGTGAAGTTGCGAAATAACGCAAAAGCAGCAAAAGAAACTCGAAAGGCAGTCGAGCTCCCGCGAGCCCTTGATGCGAAGAGTATGCCGCGTCTGCATACGGAGCCTCAAAACGCCAGGCAGGAACGTTATTAACAGAGCGAATGCTGCAGCTTCCCACGGGAACGCTTTGCCAGCACCGGCGTGATGCAACGGTGCAGATGGTGTGGTGTCGTTGGCTGGATGTTCCTGGTCATCGTCAGAGTTGTTTGACGCCGCGAATCCAATGCAGACAAACATGCCAACCGCCAGTCCGCCAAAGTACAGCACTATTCCCTCGTAGCCGCCGCCCAAGCTTTCCTTCACAGACGCGATGGTAGTGCACAGACAGCACACGACAACACAACAATACGTCGGCGCTACGGAGCAGCAGCAGTCGCAGAAGGTGGCGTTCCATGTCGAGCTTGTCGAGTTTAACGCACTGTAACGTGTCTTCTTCTACCCTGCACGCCGGGCTTGGTCGTATGCCCAGTGCTGATAACGTCCAAAGTCCGGATGGCCGTCGGAGACAACTGTTGTCGTCCGCGCTGGTGTGTACCCGTCTGGTAGCGACACCTACTTTATTTACGCCCACTAGTCGTCTACACTTAGATGCTCTAGAGTTCCTAATGAAGTTTTCCTGGCCGACGCCGAACTTGGCCACTTGGACGTACGCCTCGGGCGCCTGTCCTATCTGTGCAGCTATTCAGTCGACTTGGACAGCTCGGCTGTCCTCTACCTCGAACCTCCCTCGAAACTCTGTGCAATACAGCCTCGTCCAGTCCACCAGACCATCCGTCCGTCCGTCCAAAGAGCAGGGCGCGATGCGTCCACCGCCAGCTCCACTCGTCAGCCCAAAGTGAGTCACCAGTCGGTACCTCGTGCACCAGTCGGAACTCGATCGTCCGTGTCTCTTGCTTGGTGCCCTTCGAGGCAATTTCCGAAGTGAGCGGCTCCATGCTGCTCGCACTGCCGTCCAACCCGCCCATTCGACTGCTCACCCACTTCGCTGTGCTGCCGATCCATCCACTCTGCAGCTCCTGAGACCTCATTCGTCCCACCGTCGTACTTCAATTGTCCGCCAACCGGGTCACCACTCGTCGTCGTTAGCCTCTGGCGCGTGTACTCGTTGTACTCCGTCTGCCGCCCACGCCATCGGTGCTGATCCAGCCGCTCGGGGTCGCTGCCTGTCACCAACCTGTTACAGCACGTTGTCGAGCCGCAGTGACAGCACATCGACGTCTGCATACAAGGTTGGCATCAGGGACGACAGTTATCGGCGGGAGTTTAGGGAACCGCTCGGTCTGCTTAGTCTGCATCACCAACGTCGACTGCGAGGCAAGTAGCTTGGATATGCCTACCGGTACGGAGAAACTCCGTTGTGCAATTGTCCTGGGTGTTCCTGTGGTGGGAATGGGAATGCCAACCAAAGGCAAATCGAGAGCGCGGCGAGCAGATTTGGCCATTCTGAAGCTCAAATGTCCGGTTCCGCATACAAGCGTAGCAAGCGC
>KV725146.1:6072-18784 GCA_000500205.2 Phytophthora lateralis
AAGTGGGACTTACAAAGGCAAGTATAAAAACAAAAATAAGGCAGCCAATTTAAAGTATTTTAATCCAATCAATGGGCTAGATAGTTAATGGACAGCACGTCGATCTGTTCCCCCACTCATACATTTCGCCATTACGGGGCGAGCCACCATGGCTCCGAAAGCGTCTCACACAGCCAAGAAAAAGCGTGAAGCAAGCCCACGGCTCGCAAGTTTGACATCCCATTGACAACACTGCACGGTTGGAGGGGGCAAGAGAAGGATATAACCAACTTCGAGGGCCGCAGACAAGCAAGACACTAAAAGGACAGGAAGCAAAGAGCATCATACATTTCACACACGATATGGTGACCTACATGAAGGATGTGCGTCGCGAAGAAGAGGTAACGCAAAATAGTATGGCTTAAGTATTTTGCTAATAGTGCTAACATATTATTCGTAAAGTATTTGTGCACAGGAAAGATGATAGAGTATATAAAATAAGAGCTCCACGCTTGGTTAGAAGCGTATCTAGCATCGAAGTCAAGTGGCGAAAGACGTGTGAATGCACTGATGCGTTTGTGTCAACGGTTTGCACAGCGGTAAGCAGCAATCGGCGTGGGTGTTCCTCACCTAGTTCCAGGACAAGCCCTGCAAAGAGTGCACCAACGTAATACGGATGGCACCATCGCGAACGGAGGTTACGCCGACTGCATCCGCGTCATGCACCAGTATAGCTTCAAGATCCCTGACAACATTTTGTCGGACGTGGTAGCATCGTGCACGGAGGTATCGGCGCACACAACAGCGCCGTTCAAGGAGTTGGACATCAAGTTCGGCGATCGCGGCGGCATCGGGGGTATCAGCAGCCTGAACCACGTGGGCATCCAGTTTGTCAAGTTCATGGGGGTGTGGGATTCTTGCACTCGTCAAAACAAGGAGCAGGAGATTGTTCAGATCATTCAGATCGAAGTCAACAGCGAGATAGTGGCGGCGGTACCCATCATCCACAAAGTCGTCATTAAAAGCAATGAGTCAAGCTTCCAAGATCTTGTTTAGGTGCACGGGTAGCAAGCTGAAGTAGTACTTCGGCACAGCAGCGTGTAGTAAGGTTCGGAGGCAGTTGGTAAGATGTATGCGCAGCAACTACCAATACATATAGACGTCGCACTAGCGTCACATACAGCCAAAAGGACCCTGATCATTGCAATACATGTAGCGACAATCATTTCGAGGTGATAGAGATCGAATCGTCGGACGACGAGGATCCTGCGCCACCTCATTGTCGTCTGTATGTGACAGACGAAGATACGGGTCTGATGTAGACGACGCTAAGTCGCATTCGCATTCGCCGCCCCCGCCGGCGTTTTAACTCTCAGTGCAACTAGCGCAGCATCCCGTCGCTAAGGCTAAAAAAAATTGTAGATCCAGATGCGACCTACGACCCGAATGGCCTATAGAATGTTACGCGTTGCTAGATCGCACAAATTACGGTAGGCCTCATGAGGCATACCTGGTCCAATAGTGCGATGAAAACCATCGTTTTCGCGCGACGTGGGTTTGGGCGGCGTCGCTTTTAAAAGATGGTTTCGCTAAGGGAATGCTCAGGATCGACAAGAGGAAAGACGAATACTGCGCGCTGACTTACACAGAGTTTAACAACAGGTTTCCATCAACCTACACAGCATCTGCAGAGGGGAGATGTTTTTTCATGCAATTCACATTCCGTGTCATGTCGTTGGAGATCCGAGGCTTGTCCCACTGTCACTCATCCAGGATTTCCAAACGACGTATGGATCAAAGCGTGATGGCTTATCCAACAAAGATATTAAGCGACTTCTGGCTATGATACTGAAGCATCGAGCGCCTCACGCCCGCAACGTGTTTACTGTCAATATGGCAACGCAGTCACTTAATAGTACTGGAGACCTTGCGGATTACGATCTTCCATTCGGGGTTTACGTCGTTGGTGCTGGAGATTCTTAAAACATGAAACATTGTTTTGTTCTTCTGGTCGCTGAGGATAAGGCGGACATATTTGTTTTCGATCGGTGGTACGACGACGACGGGGGGGGGGATGATGACGAATTCTACGACGAGCCTTTGACAAACCTAGGATGGATCCGCCGCTGCTATTCATCCGCCCCGTGGAGCGCGTACATAGGGCTCCGAGGAAGCGAGTTGGAGCGAAGAAAGAGTATGCCGATGTTTATATTTCTCTTAAATTATTTTATAAATGTCAGTATGGTTGAATTAAGTACGATATTCACTTTACGGTACTTCATTCCTAGTACCGTAGTGTGGCACCGTACCATATCGTTTAATACGATACCGTAGCATGCCAAACAGAACCGTGAACAATATCGGCCAGTCATTTTCATTAGATAATTGCATTGAGCCACCACTGCAGATTTTACGTTGGCGGTGGACAGCTGCTTCTGGGTGTTTTGTTGGAAGCTGGGAGACGCAAAGTGTAAGAAGTATGCCTGGTCGCGGCAGCATCTATCGCTTGAAGACCGCCGCAAACAAGACGAAAGATTCCTACGCAGTAAACCAGGCAGGAGGATACGCGCTTGATTATGGCAGCGCCATCCCGCTGACACTGTCGACAGCGAAGAAGAGGACGAGGATCCACGGGATGAAGCTGAGTTGCTGGAAATGTGTGTGTGTGCTACTAAAGCAGACATTTGTGCAGCACCGGACTCTCTTTTACTAATGCGGCCCATGCTTGGTATCTGAGACGGTTGGAGGTGGCTCGACGTGAGCGCGGACGGCTAAGCCTTCTCGATCAGAGCAACATACAGTAAGCGACTATCAACGCAGCGATTATAGCTAAGGACAAGTCCGATGGCGAAAGTGAAGAGGGAGATGAAGCTGCCATTGACAATGAAAGAGTGAGCGACGAATCAACGCCTATTGCTGTGGAAAGTTCTAACGAATGCCATTCTTCACTCGCTCCGCAAAGCGCCGATGGAGAAGCCTGTCTCCGGACATGTAGGTTCGACGCAGTGCAGCTACATATGAACTTAGAGTGCACATCTCGTACGGCTTTATAGATCTCATGTATCTCTTTAATCAACCTCCTAAGCTTTGCTTTCATCTTGGTGGTATCTATTCGAGGCATAACGCAGGCCCGACGTCCGCATTTCTTCCTTTCCGCTTTCGGCGCGTGTTCACAAACTGAGCTTTGGGGAGGCGCTGTTCCTGGAGCTGATTTCCCTGTCGCTTTCAGTGCTGCTAAGACGTGCACGCAAAGCTTGAATTTGTACCACGAACGACACGGACAACTGTTTGCCTCCATGTCGACGCGCCATCCTCCAACAGGTTGCTCGAACAATTACACACTTCTTCTTTGCCTTCTCTTCATCGGGGTCAGGTATACTCGTCGGAGCACCGCTTTGCTACACATATGCAATGTGGTTTTGGCTGGGTCCAGCCAACAAAACCTCCAAGCCGTGTTTATGCGGTTGAATTACACTAATTATCCCATTGTTGATAAGATACTTGAATCGAGCTTGTAGTTCACGATTTGGCTTGGTCTCGAGATCGAAAGCAATGGTGCCTCGCGAGCGGTGTCTGCACATGACGGTGAGCTGTTCCGCGAGGGCAACCAACTTCAACAGTGTCCGAAGCGAGTAGTCGCGTTTAATTGCGTTGTTGAACTGTTCGACCCGATTGGTTGTCTTGGTGAAGCCAATTGGAGTATGGTAGCAACCCCCACTTGCAAACGGGGAGACAATCCACTTTTTTTTAAGTAGGCAGCGAAGATCGTCGATGCAGGCTTCGTATTCCAAACGGATTGCGCGGACTCGGATTCTCTTGCAAACGCTTCAGCACTGCGCGAATAGTGCATTGCATACAGGTGTCTAACCACTGACGACACCAATGCAATTGTCGTTTTCGAGACTTAATCAGCGACGTTCTTGACGGCATGAAAGAGACACATCAAGTACACGGCTTCCGTTCGATTGCTTGCCATCGTTGTCATCACTGCCTCAACCGCGTTGCGCTGCGCCTTGTCGGCATCACCCATACACTATTGGACATCCGGATACCCACCGGTGGTCGTCTTGTACATATAAAAAGGCTGGTTAAAGCCGAATCAATATGTTCACCGGTTTGCTCTAAAGTTATAAAGAGCGCAATAGGGTAGAAAGAGCGCGATTGGTCTGAAAGACCAACGACAAGAACAGGATACCCTGACTGGTTCGTCTTGCATGCGGTGTCGATGTGTAGCACATAGCTCCAGCTTTTTGATCCTGTATGGCGTTGCAATTCCCACAAGTGTCGGATCCTCATCAGAACCCGTATAGCACTCTGTGTGATTTGAACCTTACCTGTGTGATAGCTGGCGTATTTATGCATTTTGGCCTATCACGTGTCCATTCTCGTGGTGCCCTCTTGACGGAGCAGTTGTCTCCCATGAGGAAGAGATGTTGCTCCACCCGCTTGTCAAAGACGCGAGCCAGTATCATTATCAGGGCGAGGTGATGACTGGCTGTTGACAGGTCGTTATTTTCGTCGACGACGACAGGTCCCATGAACAGCAGAGGACACCGCACTGCAGCATCCACCTCGTACCACGGGAACACCGCGATGAAGTGTTCCGAGTCGTGGCTCCACTGAGACGAACCGCTGTGGCCTCTCTGCCGCAATTTCACGATGTACCGCGCGTGTTGATGCTGATATTACAAATCCTCTTTCCCCGTCTGGGAAGCTTCGTACACTCTCGACATCGACACGCCCGAAAGATTCTGCCTCTTTACCGAGCTTTCCGCCTACATCAGAAGACGAAGCTGGTGAAGGCTGTAAACATGGCAGCGATGCAAGCTCACCACAAGCCGTACAGACCCCGCACGAAAGGTGCGCAAAACCTCATGATAAGATATTAGTCAGTCAGTCAAAGGCTAGTCTGTTGATTAAGGTGGTCTGTCTGTCTGTGTGTGTGAGGGGGGGTCATGAAGGTAGGTGCAGGTGGCTAGTTCTTGGCAAACTTGAAAGTGATAAGAATGGATTTAAAGCTGCGCCAGCAGCACTGTTTAAATCCCACCTTTCGGACATCAACCAAGCCAAGTATGATTGGGTGCAGAGCTGGCCAAGAAGTCACCACAAGCTCATCCGATACATAACGGATAGCTCTCCACAATAAATTATTTGGCTGAAATTGATTGTAATATTGGTTAAATTTTGGTTGCAATAATTGTCACACCAATCGTAGTCTGGCAATAATGATCAGAATTATAAAAGCCAATTTTGGTCGCCGACAATAATTGTTGTAATTAAATGATGGGCTGAATATAATTGTTGCTCCATTTGATGTGTCGTGACCGTCGTTATTTAGTTTATCAAATAACGTGGCCAATGTGTTAATGACTACCTGGCAGTCATAAGGGCTTGGTCACGAGTGAATGGTGGTACTTTTTTGGGTCGTCTGTGCGACCCAAATTCACTCAAATTCGCAGAAGCACAGGAGAGTCGAGAGCCATGGCGACGATGGCGGAGGTCGGGCAATGGGTCGTCCAGTGGACGATCCGTTGCCCCATATTTGGCTTTCCGAGCATTTAAACAGGAAAGTGGAGGAACGGGCGGCCTACCGACATATTCTATTGTGTGGGTTGGTGGCCTACCGACATTTAGTTTTCGTTCATTTATTATCATTTATAGAGTCTGTGGTTCTCGTATATAAAATGGAGTTTCTCCAGAAATGCACTTGCCCTGCATCCCACCAGCCCCACCCACCACCGACTCCCGGTAAACCCTCATCCCCACCGCCAGTACGATGCCGCACTCGCAAGTATGCCGACGTCCCATGGGCCAGGCTGGGGTGTAGCGGAAAGCATCGCTCTCGCCACTGTTTGGGAGTACATGCACTACGACGCGTCATATCGAATGCCTAGAAGTACGCTGCCCCAAGAAACGCCATCCACGACTATCCCCTTCAGAGAAAACCAATCTTTCGCAAGCGATACCAGAAAGGGGAGAAAGTCACCGACCTGCATCGAAGCTCTGGACACTCCCGCAGCACTATCTACTCAATTGTCCACGCCCATCCCAAACAAGACGAGTTGAAGTCTTGTAACCCCTGTTGGTGGACCCACATGCGTTTCGTGGTGAAAATGGTGAACCGAGGTCTTAGCATCACACAAACCCAATTGCTCAAGGACATCGCAAAGATCATAGAGGTAGACCGTAGAGTATTTGGCCGTATGGAGCAGGACATACTATGTAGACTACAAACTACAGTTGTAGGCTACTGGTTTTCTCGCGACCAAGTTGCACCTCAGAAACTCCTCGATTTGCTCGATGGCGCAGAGATCTCAGTGGATATTTACCTTGACGCATCCTGAACTGACAGAAGCTATCATCCGTGCCACCAAGTGTGCCACGGTTCGTGTTATCGTTGATCGGGCACAAATCTCCGAGAAATTCTTAGCTATGGTAAAAAAAAAACTGATCGAAAACGGGGTCAACGTATTTCGCCGGAGTCGTTACTACAACATAAGTACGACAACACGACAATCGGCTGAGAGCAAAACAAGCAGCAACTGTGTTGCATGGTAAATCATTTGTGCTTTATTTACGACAAAATTGGAAGTCAAAACATGAAAGTTCGCGAGATTTTGATTACCCAACTAAGTACGATCCTCCTGCCCCCGCCTCTCATTTTGTTTTGGGAGCCAGAACGCAGCACAAATGACAAGGAAGGCGGCGGTGCGCGCCACGCGTACGCCCTCAAAACCCAGGACGGGAGCCAAGGGAGGGGTTAAGGCGCCAAAGGTGGCGAAGACAATGCCGGACGCCTCGGAAGAGGCCACCAGTAAGTGGATCTTGTGAATAATGAGCTCCAATGTGTCCTAATGCACTAATATTTATATACAGCGCACCGTCAGTCACTTCGGCCACACAAGCGAATTGACTATGTATTCGCTGTTCGTGGCGTCATACGGACCATGATAGCGACGACGATTACGTACCGCAAGACGACCTCGATGCCGAGAGCCTGGAAGATGCCAACAATGACGCCGGGAATAGCAACAAAGACCTGCCCAATGCTAAGAACAACGCTGATAGTGACGACGAGGCCGCCGATGATGCGGACGACGATCCGAATCTCCGGGCGTTGCTGACGATGCTGGCGATGTCGATGCTGAACAGGTCGCTGACGTTGCTGACGACGATGCTGACGTCGATGTCGATGCTGAAGAGGGCACTGATGTTGCTGAGAACGATGCTAAGGTCACTGACGTTGCCGATGAGGCAGCAGCTCGTCCTATTTCACGTACGTGTGTCGGCTGGATTGTCTGCTCTTGTTATTGGTTACGTTGCTAATTATGTTGCTAATAATGTTGCTGGTTGTGTTGCTGGTTGTGTTGCTGGCTGTGTTGTTGGTTGTATTGCTTGTCTGTTATGTCTGTAGTCCCGACGAAAAGGTCCAGAACGGATGATACAGATTGCCCAAAGGCAAAGCAACCTCGTAAATCCTACACAAGCGAGTCGACTCTAACGACGCCTGGCACAAATCCGCCGCAGCAGAAAATTCTGCGCCCGACTGGACACACCAAACTTGGGATGACCGTGTGATGCCGAAGAAGGCCTTTAAGGCTGTCGCCAACGATGTGCAAAGTTTGCCGACGAAGACGTTCAAGAACTGGGATGAATTTCAGGCAACTCTGAAAAACTACGAGGCCAAATACTTTTGAAGTATCGCCTTCGAAGCTGTGAGACTGCTGGAAAGAACAACAGGTAATATCGCTTTATGATGCTTATTGGTTGTGTTGCTTTCTGTAGGATGAATACTGATGATATGATGTTGTATCAGTCGTAAAAGAGTACTGCAGCTTCCGAAAACGTTGGCATATAGCTTCAAACGGATGTGGTGCACCCATGGAGTGACCCAGGTGTCGCGTGGAGAAGGTCGATGCGATCGTGATTCTCGGTTCACCGGATGTGAGGCTGGATTTCTCGTGCGCTCGGGGCAAATTGCAGAGTGTGTGCAGGCAAGATGGGAAGTGGAGGATCCGAGGTAATCTTTAGCATTATTGTTGTTGCTTAAATGCCTGACAACTAACGTGCTGTTGCTTATGTATAGATTTCTATGCACACTCATAGAACGAGTAAGCTCATCTATGATTCGTATCAAGGTTCGAAGTCAATGTCGATGTCATCTGAGGTGCGCCAAGAGCTCGACCTTGTGAAAGAAGTGAATACGCGCACAGCAGATATCAATCGCTACCTGTTCAACAAGCTGGGTGGGTGCTTCTGGTGAACTTAGTTGCTGGGTTTCCCCCCTCCTTTTTTTTCAATAATCGAACTAATTTGATATCGTTTGCTGATCTCATAAATACAGATATGGTGCTTACGCCTCAGCAAACGCGAAACGTTCTTCGTCAAGTATTGGGGAGTAGCACCATTGCAAGAACGAAAATCATTCCCGATGATTTTGTTGAAGTGGACTGCGGTAACGACATTCTTCTTGCCCAAGACCAAATGGATATCAGATGTGTTATTGCTTTTCAAACGTCAGTACAGAAGACATGCTTTTTGGCGTGTGTGTGGGGGGGTAGGTTGGTCATGGATTGGACCCATGGAACGAATAACTTGGGCTATCATCTGGGTACTATCATGCAAAGCTGCTGCTAGTTTGGTGAGAATGATACTAACAATGTTATATCGTATTACAGGTAGTCTGGTTGTTACATTAGCTGCAGGAAGGGGAATCCCAGTTATTGATTTTTTGGCGCTGGACCAAAAGACATACACTATGAAGCATATCGTAGAGATTTTCAAAAGCAAGAATCCATCGTGGAGGTCCATTCAAGCCATTTATTATTGACAAAGATTTCGTGGTGTAGCGAGTACTGGAGAAGGCGTTTCCCTCGACAAAGGTTATCCTTTGTCAGTTTCATGCGCTGACGTACTGGCGCAAGGTTTGTCGAAGGACGAAGTACAACCTGACAACAGCTCAACGTGAAGCTGTCGAAGCTACATTCGCGAAACTTAGTTGTTGCTTGTTATGTTGCTTGCTCTTGTTTTGTTGGTGGTATGGCATGATATAGCACCACAAGGGAACGGTTTGAAGTCGAGCTGGCTGTCTTTTCCAAGGACTGTAAGCAGGTCTCCCACGAATTGCTGCAGTATTTCAAGAAGAATTGGTAGACATGTGTATCTATGTGAGCAAATTATGTCCGGGGTAAAGTATTCACTGCTGGAAATACCACGACGAATCGAATTGAATCCAACTGGAACCAGCTTAAACTATTTCTTGGAAAGCGGCCACGGCTAGATGCGACGATAGGGGGTCTTCTGGTTCACCAAACCACGATCATCAGACAGCTACTCACTGCAACGCGGAGACACATGACACCTTCTCGACAACCGATTTTGGTTCCCCGTTTTTTTTCTCTCGTGGCGAAGCATTTGAAGGATGACGTACAAGCAAAGGTTCGCTGTCAATGGGACTACTACATGGTCTCTTTGAGTGCCGTAAACGTGCCGGCAAGTGGGAAGAGATTACTCGGGGATATACAAACTATTGCATAGACTCCGCGTGGACGTGCACGTGCCTCTTCAGCCGCAGTTACAATATCTCATGCCTGTATATCGCAGAGCGCATTCAATCTTCCTGCATCGAGTATTCCTCCTCGCTGGGATATCGAGGCGATGTCAACACTGGATAGTGAATATAGAGGCGGGGTTGTTTCGCTTCGGACCATGCAAAGTGTAGTGAAGAACAATGCTGAGGTATTCCCACACGATGAACTGACGCAAGATGCATCTGCAAGCGGTAACGCTACCGCAACACAAGAATTTGATGCAACGCAAGATCAAAACACGGATTACGAAGCAACATTAGCTGCAACATTAGCTGCCACAAATCCTTATATTCCGCTGCAGAAGAGGGAAGCCCATAGACACCCGAGCCGACGTGTAATTTACGTCAAGATGCGACGTCGGGAAAGAGCCAATGTAGTTGTGCTATCTTCAGAAGAGGAGTATTGCTATGCAAAAGCAATGTTCGAACCAATAATGGAGTACCTTTCTGGATTGTCAAATCCGGCATTTTATGCGGCATTGAAATCCTGGAAGATCATAATTCGGAATGGCATGCAAGAAGTTGGACCATACTCATCGGACGCAACAACTGTCCCCGACGAAAGCGTGGGGTCTGAGGCATCTTGCAATATAAATGACGGAAACGAGAGCGATCCATCCTCCGACATTGACCCCACCGAAACGTTTGAGACAATGAGGGTGATTCGTAACATAGGGCAGAGTGGACATGGCGTATCCTTTTCATCTTTGCACCAAAAAGCTACAGCTGTGGGCGGAGCTATGCAAGTGGAAGATACGATGACTCCATGTGCAGACCCCCCCCCACCAGCACTGCTAATTTACCAGACGCTGGTGCAGATGCGGATGATAGCAACAGGCATTCTACAGAAAACACTCTGACACAGATATGGGACCAAGAACGCTATCTGTACCCAATCAAGGCCGCCTCGTCTAAAAGAATGAATCTCCTTACGAAGGCTGCTCTTAAACCGAATCGCTCAAGCGGTGCAAGTAAATCGTCCAGTACACGTGGCGAAATTGAAGTACTTCAATTTCCACGACCAAAGCCTCGGTACAATCAGCGAAAGAAGACGAAGCAAGCGCAGTTCCAGACTAAAGCGAAACCGCAAAAGCTGGCGGCCATTTCACTTCCAAACAAAGCGTGCCATCACTCTCTCGATTGATTCTGTGGGCTTCTGAAACTGGTGATAGATTCCCCGTCAGTAAGATCCTAGAGTTATTATGGACGATGACTTTGTAGGCGCATGTGCTGCTCGCAGTCGGCGCGAATATGCCCACGAAAGTGACTACGGCTACAATTTCGTGATTTCGAACCATCTTGTTACAAAGGTGGATGCAGTTGTGGAGGAAGAGAAACGGAAGCGACGGAAGCCCCAGTACTCGCCGATGCCAACTCGGATCATCCTGACGGATGGGGTGATGGTTTTCTTCACTGGGGGCTCGCCGAAGCTCACTAGGTTTGTGTTGCTCGTTATGTTGCTAACATTGTGTTGTATATTAATGTGTTTAGCTCGGCCGTGTACAGAATGAAGGAGTTCTACTGTCTCCGCAAGTCATGCAATGGTTGGCAGACATGGAGTGGCTTGAGGCGACGAACTGGGGGGCATATCAACGACACCAGAATTTTTTTACGAAGATACAGATTCAGACGAACTTAATTCAGATACGGTTGGTATGAAGCACTCCGAGTTGGCAACCGAAGCTGTCACAATTCTCAGTGAAACGCATCTTGGTTCTCTCTATCGGCTGAGTAGCGGCGGATTGACTATCAACGTTAGGAACGTGGTTGGGTTTTGTCCCAGGGACAGGAAGCTAAGCAGTCTTGTGATCAACTTCAGTATTCAGAGTATCTGCAGCACGCTCGGCGACTGTTACGCTATGGGTTCTTTTGTGGCGGTGACGGGGTGCCCAAACTCACCCGAGACATGGATTGCGAGGTTCCACTACGTGGTGATGCCTGTTCACTTGGGAGGACATCATCGGGGCATTGTTATGGCTCGCCTCTCTTACCGGCAAGATGTTCCCTCTATCTCTCCATTCTACTACGATCATCTATGTGATACTGCTTATCGAGTAGCAGTGGTAGATACGTATGAGAATACGGTGGCGCCATTTATACGGGCATGGCATAACGCGTCAATGCCTACGACTGACTATCCAATTGAAGAACATGGAGTTTGGATGAATGCACCTAAACAACCCGATGGATCATCATGTGGTGTGCTGTGTATTGCTCAAGCGTTTGGCATGCTAAAGAATTGCTCGCGTTTCAACAGGGCTACAATCACTCATGAAGATGTCGCCGTCATGCGACTGCGTATTCTCTGGATGATTTTTATGAACCCTGATGTGACTACAACTTCTAATAAAGTAGCTCGGGCAGTAGAATCCACTGACATAGATCTACTTGCAACAGTTAACTCATAGAAAAATGAAAGCTGGTTGGCATTAACTACTCCGTTTCACATCTCTGAAGTCACAGTTAAAACTTGTCTACCAGCGCCTTGCAGCATTGTTCAAGGGCCACAGAGTACGACATCATGTAATCAGTATTGCTGGTAGAGGCCCCGACTTCAGCGGCAAGGCGGAGTGTCTCTTCTTTCTCGTGGGATAACATAGCGGTCAACTCGTCCTGCGCGTCCAGCAGTTTTAGCGTATACTTAGATAACCTTTCCAACTTAGCCTCCATGCACTCAAGCTGCTGCAGCCGGGACCGCAAAAGCGTCTTGCAGATGCGCTCGTTGCGGCTCCGAGAATGTATGCTGTCGCCGGGTGGTAGTTCCGAGGACGCGAGGCTCCTCGCGCACGCGTCTCTGGTGCTTGACTTAGAGGCTCTGTCGTCTTGGTTCATTCTCAGTCTTCACTTCACATTCCTGCCTTTCGCTTGAATCTGTCCCTACTGTGAATTTTGGGTAACTCTCTCGGTAACTTTAACAATTACCGTAATTTATATAGAATATAATACCGTCTCCCGTCCTAATGTTGCTTCGTCGTTCTGCTTGTCGTGTCACTGTAAGCCTGTGTGTTGCAGCAAGAGCTGTCGTGCTGTCGTTCTTATGTTGTAGTATTAATCACGCCATCCGTATTTCACGCAGGTCCCAAAACTCATGCACTGCGATTATTGACGGAGACATATTAACGATGGCTGTAATTGGAGTGGGGG